>BGPR01040589.1:0-13903 GCA_013235015.1 Araneus ventricosus | reverse complement strand
GAAAATTTCACATATATGTTATATATTCTTGTTCGTATGAACAAGGCTAAGCTTTTAAAACAGTTTTAATGTTATACACACAATATTGGAAGATAAATTGGCAAAAAGCTTAGAAAGACAACAAAACTTGCTTAGAAAAACTGAATTTTGAAAAAATTTAAAATGGCCAATTTCGAGGGGGGAAAAACTTAATTTATAAGATAAACAGAAATTAACAGTTATCATTTTGTTACCCACAACTGATAGGCACTGAAAACTTCTGAAATTGACTGGCAGAGAAAGATGAATTGGAGAAGACTGCGAGAGCGTTTGTTTACATTCGCGCGGAGAGGAGAAAATTGTACGAGAACAATTGTTTACATTTTCGAAAATTACCACGAATTTTTTTATGCATGCGTATGCAAACTTCTTTATACACAGAGAGTAAATAATCATTCTAGTATGAATATATTGTTTTGCACTGAGAATGATAATTATTCAATCATAGGTTTTGTGTTAATGTTATACCTACTGTAGCTTCGGAATAGCAACTTTAGTATATCTAACTTTCAAAAATGCGTTATAATAACTTCATTCATTTACTAAACATACCGTAAGTAATAAAATTAATAAAGATAATTAAGAATAAAATAGATGCTTACATTTTTTCCAAATGAAAGATGGTCAAATCTAGCAGTGTCAGGTCGAGTAGTGGCAGCCATTGAAGTTGAAGTTGAAAATACTCTCGAACGACACATCACAGGGTGGTTGACCAATCAAATTCGACTAACAGTGATTTCATGCATTATCCGATATCGGAACGATATCTATATGCCGTGAATTTCCGATCGGCAAATTTTCATCGGAAATACTGCTCATAAACATATCATTTTCCGATCAAATTTACCAAAACTGAAACCGGTTCTCGGATACTGATCGAAACGATATGGTCTCGAAGATACTGGATCAGTTTGCGATGAATTCGATGAAAGGCCAGGCAAAAAAAGATGAGTTCATGCTACTAGGGGTGTCCCTCCTGTCCCCTCTTTAGGGGAGCCTGGATGAATGGGAAATCAAAGAAGTTTCAAAACACGAACTCGACGCTGAGAACTTTTGTAAAATAAAGGGATTTTGACTTTCAAAGAATATTTTGTTTTCGCCTTAAGCGATATTTTGCGTTTTGCGTTTTCGTGATAAAGGAATGAATGAACACTACTCCCCAGACTTGATTATCGACGGAGCACAATATTTACTTCGTGTCAAGCGAAATTTCGTGATAAGCGATTTTGTGTCAACGGGATTTGACTGTATGCCTATTTGATAATACGGCCCTGTACTTGAGCCGTTTTATAGCATCAAAAGCACTTTCAAGAAATATGCAAATACAGGATGTCCAACAAAGGATTCCCTCATTTTAAAACTAAATAACTCAGCAAGGGAGATCGGTATAAGAATGAAACCAGTGGTATGCTTAGTCTGAGAGCCATAAAAATCTAATACAGAAGATACAGATAAATAATAGACTACAACGTACTGCTCCATCGGTCGGTAACATTTGTTACTAATTTTGATACTTCTCTATGAGAATTTTACGAGGGAGGGATTTTTTAATGAGGGAGTCCTTTGTTGGACACCCTGTAATTGAACAAATAGCAATTTCAGGAAATTTTGAGAAAGTCAAAGAGAAATGTTTATTTCTTTAGACCAGGAATGATTTCCTGCAATTATTGATGGGGACAGTGAAGGATTTTGCTGAGGAGAAGGAAGGGGATGTCGGAAACGATGAAAAAGACACGAAATCTCACGAAGGACAAGATAAAAGCAATAATCAAATCAACAAAAGTAAGTATCATGTATGATGTGCCTTGGATCATTTCAATTTATCCTCAGTAATCATATTACATAGGCGCTCAGAAAAATATCTTTATAAGGGAACTGAATATCAGAAAGTCTTCATGCTTGCAAATTTTTCTTTTTGAGAAAGGTTTAAAACGAATAGACTAAAATTCCAATTTACTTACAAAATTTTTAGCATTGTCTCACGCTTATGCTCCTGTGTTTTAACTTCCAAAATTTTGATAAAAATAGTCCGTGCTTTTCTGCACTTTAATGAAATCACATTTTTAAATTATTTTTTATACTTACAGCATTTTGTAAAGAAATTCTCCTCTTAAAATATTTTGAAACAGCATTCCTCATAAACGTATGGTATTCTCATTACATCTTCGTCTTTTCAAAGCAGGCCTCTCTCTTTGGACGAAGCGATTTCGCAGAGCGTGCAGTTTTAAAATATTTTCATTTTATATATTTTTTATGCATTTCAGCATTTTGAAAAGAAATCCTTCCGCATTCCTCATAAATGTGTGGTGTCCTCATTATTCATCTGCCTCTTTTTCAACGCAGGTCTCTCTTTGGACGAAGCAGTTTCTCAGAGCGTGCAGTTTTTTGTCGCCGGCTTCGATACCATTTCATCAGCTATAGCCAATGCAGTGTACCTTCTAGCTCTGCATCCAGACATCCAGAACAGAACATACGAAGAGGTACGAGATGTTCTGCTGAAAACAGAGGTAACTTCTTGTTCCATACGATACTATGCCATTGCAACTGCGATTTATCGAATTAAGTTTCAACTAGGAATAAGAGTGAATGCGTATGTGCTGGTGCTTCACTGGGAAGACAGCTTGACAGATTCAACAATTTTGGCAAAAATATATGAGAGTTTTTCAAGTGAAATATAGACTGGCACTAGAAAAATTGCAAATACTTTATTGGGAAGTGAAACACTTCAGCAAGCGAGAAGCATGGTAATGATGCTTCGATAGAGCCTACAGACAATCTTCTCCTCTTTGTGAGTGTGGATCTCTTTGACATTATCATTTTGGTCGTACAAAAACACAGGACAACCATCTTAAGATCGTCGCTGATCGTTTTGAAACGCGTGACATGTGAATGAATTAATTCTTGTTGAACTACAGTATTTCTGTTTCCACACGACATAGTTTCCATGGTCAAGAATCGAGATCAAGATAATCCCGAGGAAAGTGAAGAAGACGACGAATAGACAAATCTTGTATCGCATGCAGATGCTGCTTCTGCACTTGAACTGGCTCTAAACAACACAGAACACCACGCTTCCTCAACACCGACCGATGCGACGTTACGTTTATGCGTCGCTGGTGCGTCATCACATCGTCAAGCAGGTTTAGTTATTAACGTCAAAAGAAAGCGATTTTGTTTCTAGTAATTAAGCTGTTGCATTCATTCTCGATTACCAATTCAAATGTTTCCTTTAAGTTAGGAATAAACAATAGCCTTGTATCTGACTAGTAATTGTTATTTTTCCATAATTTTTTTAATAAAATGTTTTCTGAAAAATAAAATAAAATAGATGTTCGGATTATCCACCATTTCGTAGTCCTGGGTTTGAATTACTGAGGTTCCACTGTAAATATAAAGCGAAGTATTTGTGTGTGTGTTTGTGTGCGGTGTCCAGACGAATTTATCGTGCTTACAGCCATGAAATTTGGCACACAGGCAATCGCGATGGTGATTCGATGCATCTCGAAACCCGAATTATAAAATTTAATGTAGAAAACTTTTCATTTAATATTTTGTGTTGTTTTGGGTGATTTTTCGCACATATTTGGTCGTAGTATTCTTTCTAATGATCGCAGAAAAATAATCGATGCACCATAGGATAGAAAAGCAATTGTCGGTTTAATGAAGTTTGTTTTGAACGTCTAACTTAAACTTAATTTACAAAATTTTCAGAAATTTTTTAAAAATAGTAAGTTTTCCCGAAAAATTAGATGACCTAAAACTAAAATATCTACATCCGATAATTTGATTTCTTTGTCTTTTTCAAATTTTTTAGACAGTAACTGGAACATTTCTCCATAATTTGAAAAAAAAAATGGTTGAAATTCCTTTTTCTGCTTAGTTTTTAATGAATTGTTTTCCTCTTGAGATGAAGGAATTTCTTCAGAAATCCGGGGAAATGGCGGAAAGTGTATTTCTTCCAAGGTCACGTTAATCCTGGCGATGGAATCCAAAGTAGAGATGGTGGTTATTGCGAAAATAACCGGTTATCGGTTATTCAGGTTTTTTCATCTACGGTTTTACCTGGCTAATATAACCGCTCAAAATAACCGAGTTTCGTTTTTTTTTTATGAAATACAAACTTCGATTGTAGGCCAATTTTTTTATTAATATTGTTTTCACAGGAAATAAATCCATTGGCCAAAATTTATCTGTTCATAAAGACTCTATCAGTAATCCGCCAACCAACAGACGCCTTGAGGATGCGGTTGTCGTTGATTGGCCTCAGATGATGAAACCCAAACTTCATAACTTGGTAAATTTTAGTCTAATCGAACTTAAAATCGAGCCTATCTTCCGATCTTCTTTATTTATCCGGTTATTGGATTCAAAAAATAACCGGTTATAACCAGGAAAAAAATAACCGAAAAAAACCGGTTAACCGAAACAAAAAGAACCGTGTTATGGTTAAAACCGGTAGGTTTTCCCATCTCTAATCCAAAGGGTTGGGTTGAGAAACTGTTAAGATTTTGTACTGTACAACTTAGCCAATCGTATACTTACGCTCCAGAGAGAAACACAATTGATGTGCACCGGCTCTTTATTAAGGATAATAGAGAATAAAGACACAAAGTACCGATATCTTTTGTTCAGTTTCCACAAGAAAAAGGTTCCCACAGGCCACCACCTCCTTGACACTCAGTTTGGACTGATAGCGGATGTCTGTGCAGCCCCGTTTTCACCCCCTTCTTGGAAATTCTTGAACCCTCTTCCTGTAACACCCGCGCTTTTGCTAGTTCGAACTCTGACTGTTATGACGCCCACGCCAGACATTCTGACTCTTTGGTTCGCCCTGAGCGAGCTTTTATTTCGTTATCTAAAAAATCTATTCTAATCATGAATCGAAAAAATATGTCTTGTTAAACCATGCTAAATCTTCGAAGAAATGTGTCATTTTATTAATGTAACAAAATGACGATTAAAAGATGTGAAAACCAACAAGTGGAATTCTTCAGCTTGCATCCATATTGGATTATTAATTTGATTTTTTAGAGTGAGTTTCGGTATCCAATCTACAATCGGGTGAGTACAACTTTAATCAAGAAATCTATTCTTTATAATATTCTACAAAATATGGTCCGTCGAGCCGGAGCTTACCTTTTATTCTAAGAAATCTAAATCATATTCATATTATTATGACGAAATCTGAAGAAGCCGCAAAAGCTAAATTCTCTTTTTGCGTAAAAGAAATAAAAAGGTATAATGATAAATGGAAAAAAATAATTGAAAATGATATAAATGTTCAATTGCTTATCAAAACAAAAAGTGAGTGTCTGAATCTGGAATCTGATTTGCAAGCAAATTATTTGCTTAGCGGTGATCCAGACGGCAGTTTGTATGAAATATATACAGTAAATAAAGACATTATAACAGACTTATTAGTAGAAATCGAAGAAATTCTGATTGTTAAAACAAAAGAAAAAAATGTTTCAACAAATCATTCGTCACGTAATTCTGAAAATAAAAATAACCTCAAATTGCCAAAGTTAGAGTTACCAGTGTTCTCCGGAGATTTGAGTGCTTGGCTCTCTTTTAAGGAAATATTTATAAATGCAATAGATAAAAACTATGAATTATCTGAAACTGCCAAGTTAAGCTATTTAATTAGCTCGTTAAAAGGAGATCCTGCAAAATTGATATCAGGTTTTTCAATATCGGATGAAAATTACAAACAAGCATGGAAAACCCTTTTAAATCGATATGACGATAAAAAAAATTTGCAAATTCTCTTTTATCAAAATTCATAAACGCAAAACCTACCAAGTCAAACAACCAAAAATCTATTCTGGATTTACTAGATACATGCAATTTAGCCATTCGAAATCTAAAATCTTTGAAATTCCAATTTAATGAATTTGTGAATTTAATTCTTGTATTTATTGTACAAGAAAAGCTTGATGAATCGTTAAGAAAACAATGGGAGTTGTCTTTGGATAGTGAAAAATTCCCAACGTATGATGATCTAGTATCATTTATTGAAAAGCATGCTAGAAGCATTCGCAATGCTAATTCTGATCACCTAACTTCTAGAGACTGTATTTCTAGGAATATTCAATCAAGAGATATGAATAAGTATAGTGCGAAGAAAAATACTGTTGTACATAATACTGTTGTAAATAACTCTACTCGTAATAAGTGTATACTTTGTTCAGAAAATCATCCTATTTATAAATGTGGAATATTTAATAGCTATAATCTTGAACAAAGGTGGAATGTCATAAAAACTATGAAATTGTGTAACAACTGTTTAAGATCTAATCATGATGTGTCAAAATGTATGTTAAGTGTTCGATGTAAAAACTGCTCACTGAAACATCACACTTTACTGCATGATTATTCGAAAAATTACAAACCTCTTGCACCTCCATCTCAAAATGTGCCAAATCTCGAGAGAGGCGAGTCTTCTTCTGCTACTTCTCTTTCCTATTCTGGAACTTCTGACTCCGGTAATATTCTGTTATGAACAGCGATAGTCAAGGTAAAAGATTATATGGGAAATTGGCAAAACTGTCGAGTTCTTCTCGATAGTGCAAGTCAAATGTCTCTCATTTCAGAGGAGTGTTGTACCAATTTAGGACTCTCCAGAAACTCTTCTTCGCATACAATTATTGGTATTGGAAATCAAATAGTAGGAAACTCTGATTCATTTGTGAAACTCGAATTTACCTCTCTTTTACATCCGGAAACTTACCTTGTTAATGCTCTCGTAATTAAATCTCTCACTACCAACTTACCTAATTTTCACATGTCTCATTATCATTGGAATCACATTCAAAATCTTCAGCTTGCAGATCCTGAATTCCACATTTCCAAACCAATAAACATCATTCTAGGTGCAGATATTTTCTTCGAATTAATACAAGGAAATCAAATCAAAGGAGCAAAAAATACCCCATATGCTATTGATACGAAGTTGGGTTGGGTTCTATGTGGTAAAGTTTCTTCTCGTCATGAGATTCCTCATTCACAAAATAAATTTGTGAGTCATCATACCACAAGCAACTTTAACTTGAAAAATGATATTCAAAATTTCTGGGAGCTAGAATCTCTCCCACAAGAAAATTCACTTTCAAATGAAGAGCAAATATGCGAAGAATTATATAAATCAACTGTATATAGAGATGATTCAGGGCTATATACAGTTAAATTACCTTTTAAACCCCATCACAAACTCGGTAATTCAAAATCTACTGCAGTCAAATGTTTCTATTCTTTGTAACACAAACTGCAGAAAAATCCAACTCTTCGAAAGCAATATACTTCTTTTCTTAGAGAATATGAAGAGCTAAATCATATGGAACTTGTTCCTAACAATCAGTCGTATCTACCAGAAAGTGAAGCATTTTATCTTCCTCATCATGGAGTAGTGAGGGAAGAAAGCATTTCAACCAAACTACGAGTCGTATTTAATGGGTCAGCTAAAAGTTCCAATTCTGTTTCTTTAAATGAAGCTTTGTACACTGGCCCCAAATTACAACCAGATGTCTTTAAAATTCTCCTTAACTTTAGAACTTTTCCTATTGCTATTTCAGCGGATATTGAGAAAATGTACCGACAAATTCGCATCCATTCCGAAGATGCAGATTTTCAAAGAATCATCTGGCGAACCGACACTAATCATCCTCTTTCTACTTATAGACTTCTAACTGTAACTTATGGCACTTCGTGTGCCCCTTACCTTGCTATTCGCACCTTACATCAGTTAGCAGCTGACGAAATGTCAACTTCTCCCGAAGCTTGTAAAATCATCAGTGAACATTTCTACGTCGCCGATCTTTTAACTGGAGCAAATTCTGTTTCTCATGCAAAAGTCTTGGTTTCTGAAATTAATCGTGTGCTACAAAGTGGAGGATTCACTTTAAAAAAGTGGGCATCTAATATCGTGGATGTTCTGGATTCCTGCAGAACATAAATTGCAAAGAAATGAAATAAGTATCGATGAAAGTTCTTCAGTTAAGATTCTTGGTGTTCATTGGAATTCTCATCAAGACACATTGCAAATTAAAATAACTGACCCACAAGAAGTGCTCACTAAGCGTCAACTGCTCTCTGTAATTGCCAGAATCTTCGATCCACTCGGTATCTTTTCTCCTACCACAATAGTTCATAAAATCTTAATGCAAGACTTATGGATAAATCAGTTGTCTTGGGACGCTGGTATTCCTCATGAAATTCTTAAAACTTGGAAGACATTTGAATCTGAACTTTCTTTTCTAAAGGATATCAAACTACCAAGATATCTAAAGAACGTCTATTCAGAATCTGTTAATGTGCAATTACATGGATTTTGTGATGCCTCTTCAAAAGCCTATGCTGCAGTCATATATATTCGCGTTTTAACTGACACAGGTGAACTCTTTGTAACTTTTGTTGCAGCTAAAACAAGAGTCGCACCACTCAAACAAGTTACAATTCCCAGACTTGAACTTTGCTCTGCCTTGCTACTTGCTCAACTTTATCAATCAGTCATCGGTTCAATTTCAGTGCTAATTCATAGCACTTTTCTCTGGTCTGACTCTCAAATTGCTCTTTGTTGGATTTCATCTCCTCCTTCGAAGGGTAACCAATTCGTAACCCATCGAGTCAATCAAATTCATTCTCTAATACCCAATGGAAACTGGAATTATATCCCAGGAAAAATTAATCCGGCTGACTGTGCATCTAGAGGTTTAATGCCTGAAAAATTATCACAGCATGATTTGTGGTGGTCTGGTCCACAGTGGCTTCATGACAAGCACCTGCCGAACTTCATTGCAAATGAAACTCCATCTCACGATAACGATGGAACTTACATCAATGACTCTTTGTCGTTTGCTTCTCAAGTCAAGCCTATTGCAGAATTCATTACTAAATTTTCATCTTTTTCAAAACTAACTCGTATATTGGCCTATTGCTTCAGATTTGTCCACAACATTCGTTCTCCTTCAAAGAAATGCTCAGGTCCTTTGACTGCAGCAGAATTGGTAGTTGCGGAAAATCTTATAATTCAGCTTCTTCAAGAACAAGAATTCAGTGTCGAGATTCACATGTTGCGTGAAAACAAACCACTCCCATGTAACAGTAAACTCTTAGCTCTCAACGTATTCCTAGACAAATCTGGCATTATTCGAGTTGGTGGACGACTATCTAAACATAGTACTATTAACATCAATCAGAAGCATCCAATGCTCCTTCCTAAAGATCATCATCTGACTCGTTCCATCATTAAGGAGTACCATGTGAGGTATTTACATGAAGGTCCCCAACTTTTACTCTCCTTGTTGAGACAAAAGTTCTGGTTTTCACACGGCCTTTCAATTGTACGTCAAGAGTGTCATAAGTGAATAACTTGTAGACGAGCAAAATCACAATCTTGTCAACAACTCATGAGTGACTTGCCTTCATTAAGAATAACTCCTGATCGGCCTTTTAAAAGAGTTGGAGTTGACTTTGTGGACCCTTTCTTACTAAACCAAATGTCATCAGAAGTAAGGTGAAATTCAAATCTTACGTTGCTTTGTTCATTTGCATGTGGTCCAAAGCAGTTCACATCGAGCTTGTTTCTGATCTTTCGACAGCTGCCTTCCTTGCTGCATTACGGCGGTTTCTATCCCGTAGAGGGTTACTATTTGACATCTACTCCGACAATGGGACGAACTTCAAGGGGGCTGCTAATCACCTTCGACATCTTTTCAACATTGCCAAAGGATCAGAAATCCAGCAATTTTGCACTAGCAATTATATCCAATGGCATTTCATCCCTCCATATTCCCCCAACCATGGCGGTTTGTGGGAAGCCTCAATAAAACTGGCAAAACACCATATGATAAGAGTCTGCAAGTCTACCATCTTAAATTTCGAGGAAATGACCATGCTCCTCTGCCAAATCGAAGCCTGCATAAATTCAAAACCTCTGACTCCTTTGTCAAGCGATCCTTCTGATATTTCTGCCCTCACTCCCGGCCACTTCCTCATCGGATCGTCTCTTCTAGATCTGCCAGAACCTACAAATGCGCAACCGAAACTACCTCTCTCTGTTCGTTGGCAGACAATTCAAGATCAACGCAAGCAGTTCTGGTCGAGATGGTCCAGAGAATACTTGCATCATCTACAGCATCGTCCAAAATGGGCTTCACCGAAAAGGGATCTCCAGGTTGACGACTTAGTCCTCGTACAAGACAATGTTAGCTCTCCACTCCACTGGATCCTTGGTCGAATCGTCAAGACTTTTTCAGGACAAGATGCCGAACTTGAGTGGTCGCAGTCTGGACTCGTGATGGAGAAATCACTCGATCCATTTCTAAGATATCCTTGATTCTCCCGGGGCAGGAAGATGTCCAGTTTCCACAAGAAAAAAGTCCCCAGAGGCCACCACCTCCTTGACACTTAGTTTGGACTGATAGCAGATGTCTGTGCAGCCCCCTTCTTGCAAATTCTTGAACCCTCTTCCTGTAACACCCGCGCTTTTGCTAGTTCGAACTCTGACTGTTGTGACGCCCACGCCAGACATTCTGACTCTTTGGTTCGCCCTGAGCGAGCTTTTATTTCGTTATCTAAAAAATCTATTCTAATCATGAATCGAAAAAATATGTCTTGTTAAACCATGCTAGATCTTCGAAGAAATGTGTCATTTTATTAATGTAACAAAATGACGATTAAAAGATGTGAAAACCAACAAGTGGAATTCTTTAGCTTGCATCCATATTGGATTACTAATTTGATTTTTTAGAGTGAGTTTCGCTATCCAATCTACAATCGGGTGAGTACAACTTTAATCAAGAAATCTATTCTTTATAATATTCTACAAGAGACTAAAGACACAAAGTACCGATATCTTTAGTTACATAGTACACGTTATTCATGTTGGGCGCATATCTTTATTGTATTTTCACGAACACTCTATGAACAAAACTGAAAAAATCAAATATGTCCTGAAGGAACTATTTACATAATGTGGCTTCAAAGTCTAAACTGATAAACCTGCAGCTAAAAATTTTATCTCTTTTTTTTCTGATTGATCTTCGATGTATGAATATTATATAAATTATGCTATTTGACTTTAACTTTTCAGGTGTATTGGTGCATTTGATTTTTTTAAAATTATAAGCCACTCTGACTTGGCCTCCAGACTATATGGGGGCAGATGGGGGTAGTTAGTTCCTCTCCATTAGTAAACTCTCTGGTAATGGTAGTTATTTGAATATATTTTCAATAAAAATTTACATTTTGTCGATTTATTAGCAGATATAAATTTTTAAACTATTGACTTTGGATCTCCGCAGCTGCAAAGAGTTTCTTCAAATTCTTTGATAATGAATAAAAGAGTTTTTGGGTTATGGATCTCGTGAGGATCAGAAATTTGAAACTTGATCAGAAATATGAGATACAATTTCATCCCTGAACGCTTCGGCAAATATATTGTACTCAATAAACTGAACCAAATTCATGGTACAGAAACACCTAAAACCTAGTGGAGCATAGAAACCAAAATCGTTGTGTGTGTCCGTCAAAATATTGAAAAATCTGTCAACAAATATTAAATTTCGTATTAACAAGTGCAGAAAGAACATACCTACAGAATAAAGGAAAATAGTTCAAAAAGCAAAAGTCCTTCAGAAGAATTCTGGATTTGCCAGTTCCAGCAAATAACCCTTTCTATAATTTATACATTTTAGGGTGATCTGACATGCGAAGCACTTCAGGAAATGAATTACCTCGACAACGTGATATCTGAAACCCTGCGCCTGTATCCATCATTTTCCAGGTGAGAAGATCTTTTTTCAAGCCATTGCTCTTTAAAAATTCGGTTAAAATAACGCGAAATTTCATCACTTATCATCTATCAACTCTTGCATGGTCAGAAAAAGTCACACAAATAATTTTCCAATTTCCAAATATAACATTAGAGTTTTTAAGAGAAATTTAATATTGTGATATACGCACCTTCTGCGTGTAATTTGGTACGTGCTTCAGACATGAAATTCTTGTGTGCCCAGGGTGAAAGGCATGGCAGTAAAAAAATAAAGGATTCGTACTGTATTCACTAAATACGTTTCATTGACTTTCAGTAAGTCGAAGAATATATTAAATAATAATAATGATTATTATTTATAATTGATTAATAATAATTTTAAGATTCTGTCTCCAGGTTCACAATTGAATCTTCTCTCGTAACTTGTAGAGAAGTAAAAATAGCATGCCGTATAAATTCGAATTTTAAATCCGATACTCATTAGCGATATTCTTCCCCAAAAATTGTATACATTATTTTTAACAGTTTCGGTCTTGTTTGCAATACCCTTTTTCATGTAGAGATTTAGTTTGGTTTTGCTTTCCAGAGATATATGTAATGTTTGAGAAGAAACAATTGGAAGAGACAGATTACTGCCTATATTACGCACACAAATTATATTCATCAATGGATGAAGAGTGGGTGCATGTTAATGTCCGTTTGTAAATATAGATTTATTCCATGGTAAAAATTCTAAATAAGCAGTCGGGATATTGAACTATTGGGCAAAAATTAAGGACCTTTTCGTAAAATGAGAGAACCTTCCAATTAACACGAAAACTATATTTCGAAATCAGTTCTGCAGAATCGTGTGGCATTCAATAGCCTATCATACACATTTTACAGTGAAGAATCTTCGAACAGTAACTTTGCATTTTATGAAAAGTGAATATCCTGAATATCCATGCAAACTTATAAATTAAATACATTATTTAAATTGCGTTTTCTCAAATACCATTCGAAGATTCAAGTTTAAAAAATATCAGTTTGTACAAGAACCCTCATCATTTAGTTTCTCTTAAAGAGAAATTTAAATTCAACCAAATAAAATGCCGATACCCGCCTGAATGTTAAAGGGAGTCAACTGGAATTTTTTAAAAGTTGCTTTATATATCTAGCTTTGAAGTTCTGAAAGAAAAATTCCTCTGTGTCTCGCAGATGCGCAGTAAAAAATTATTTTGTACAAACATTCATATTTCCTCTAATATTCAACGTATTTACGTCAAATTTTAATACAATGCTTTTTTCACATATTGTCAAATATTCTGTAAGAGTCGTACAAATTGGTGAAGGCTCTGCATGTTATAAGCAAAAAACATGCAGATAAATTTGGAATTTTTTAAAGAAACCATTATATCTTCCCGAATATTTGTGCTGTGTTTACGAAAATGCATTTAACTATTATACACATGAAACATAACCATAGATGAAAGTTTCATATCATTATCAGCTTTCTGTGAAACGGGATAAGCCGATAATCCTTTCCGTCTTCATCACGTTCTGGTCACCCCCCCAATAGCCCTCGTGACTGAATATTCATTGTAAAATGTGTATGATAGTCAATTGAATGTCACACGATTCTCCGGAACCGATTTCGAACCAAAGTTTTCGTATTAATTGCAAATTTCTCGCCTTTTTTTGTAATGGTCCTTAATTTTTGAACACCAGTGTGCATGAAGATGGAATTCTTTGTTTGTCTTCGTCGCTGCACAAGACATTTAAACACAGTAAAATATCCCCAATATATTCAAGAAGAGAAGTGTCAATTTCCGCATGAATCTGACAATAAATTTCAATGTCAATATCTATATCTGAAATCGTTTTCCAGGTTGGAGAGGGTGGCCGGAGCAGATTACAAATTGGGAAGCACAGGTTTGGTCATATCGAAAGGCACGACTCTCGTCATTCCAGTTTATGCCCTGCAGAGGGATCCGAAGTTGTATCCAGATCCCAACAGATTTGACCCAGACAAGTAACTCATTCGGATTCTTGTCAGAACAGGTTCTCATGAACTG
Organism: Araneus ventricosus; assembly: GCA_013235015.1. Taxonomy (NCBI): domain Eukaryota; kingdom Metazoa; phylum Arthropoda; class Arachnida; order Araneae; family Araneidae; genus Araneus; species Araneus ventricosus. The sequence goes on along the minus strand of BGPR01040589.1, from coordinate 40 downwards.
ATTGCAAATATTCGAAACGAATGCAGGTTTTTCGTAACTA
>BGPR01040585.1:0-10540 GCA_013235015.1 Araneus ventricosus | reverse complement strand
CTTTTTCTCAGTAGTTCAGTGATTAAGTAGTTTTTTAAATCAAATTCTGGTGGAGTTGTAATTTTTTGCTCCTTTATGTTTTTGGGGTGCTGATTACGAATCTGAGGTTTGCCACCAAAAATTTTTGTTGAAATTCTGGTTTAGCGAAAAAATATGAAAAAATTTGGGGTCTTTTCCAGTTTTTGTTTATAACTCAAAAACTATTAATTTTTAGTATATCATCATTATATACCAAAATAATCAGCACAAAATTTCCTACAACTTACATCTATACAACTACTGCAGCACTGCTTGTTTTTAAACAGACGAGCCGCCACTGCATGCACTGTTTTGATATATGGGGCTCCACTTATATCCGTTACACCCCCTTTAACTTCTAAACGGTGACAGCTTAGGCCATAAAGTTGGTGTCTAGGTATAGTAAAAAGGCTATGCGCTACTCGATTAGACAACTTACAACGCCATCTATCGGCAAATTTTGGAATTAGCAGTCCTATCTCGAAAACAGTGCCAGATACAGGAAAAAGTCAATTACAAAATTGTAGAGCGTCTTCGATTTAGTACAAAAAGATACTTTATACACATTAATACGCAGAAATGAACGCTTAAAGTGTACATTTGTTTGTTCTCGATTTCCGAAACTGTGACGTCTCTAAACGGGTTAAAACGTGAAAAAACAATTAGTTATCACAAAATACCTTTATTTTCGGTGTTCAAAGTGCTCTCCGTCATCTGCATCTTGTTTAAATTTCACTTCGCATGCGTTGTAGCATATAGTTGGTGCGCAAACACAAGCAACCGTAATACATCCTGAAATGTTGCCGAAAAGGTCCATACACCTACTGTTTGAGTTATTTCCACAAGAAAAAGTATAATGGGGTCATTTTTGTCCGAAAAATAACATTTACTCCTTTTATTCGTGTCATATGACGCCAAAATTTCCGAAAATGCGAGCAAACAAATGCGCATTTTAAACGTTTTGTCCTTAGCATTATTGCACTCAAAGTATCTTTTCGTACTAAATCGAACACGCTCTACAATTTTGTAATTGACTTTTTTCCGGTATCTTGTACCGTTTTCGAGATAGGACCGCTAATTCCAAACTTTGCCGATAGATGGTGTTGTAAGTCATCTCATCGAGTAGCGCATAGCCTTTTTCCTATACCTAGACACCAACTTTATGGCTTAAGCTGTCACCGTTTAGAAGTTAAGGGGGGTGCAACGGATATAAGTGGGAACCCTGTATGGTGAAATACTATGGTACAGCCTGAAAAACTATATAACAATTAAACCCAAGGGCATTTTAAACTGCAAATATTGTCACCGATGTCTTAAAACTATGGCACAAAATCGTCCCTTATATCATCCGACAAAATGACACGGCAAAGGAATGAAAAAAATCTGACTGAATGGATTTCCAGATTTCAAGCGGAAGTAACTTTACAAAAAATTTGATAAATATCCATTCTCGGAGGAGGAGATGAATCAGCAGAAAAAGTGGGAAATAAATGGAATTCGTCGAGGGAAAGAATTTTCGCAGTCAATCAAATTGATGCCTCCTGCATTCAATTTCTTTAAGTCTGTTTTCAGCGTCAGGAGTTTGGCAAAGCTAGGAAGAAAATCGATAAAGGTGAGAGGATTATTTATCTCTAAGGTGCATCGCATTTATTTTTTTTAGAAAGGCGGAAAATTTTAAATTGAACATGAGAAAATCTTTGCTTCGGAACTCAGGAAATACACTGGTGTCCAAAAATGGTGGAAAATCAGAAACATGGTGATTGTGAAATTTCTATTCGTTTGAATAGAAACTTAGTTAACAAAACGTTAATGAAGCAGTGCTTCACTAATCAGACTGAAAAAAGGAATAGGCTTATTTTCTGTGTTGAAAATAAGCAAAATGAAGAATTCCAACAAACATAGTATACAAGTCCAAATGGCAAAGCTAGGAAGAAAATCGATAAAGGTGAGAGGATTATTTATCTCTAAGGTGCATCGCATTTATTTTTTTAGAAAGGTGGAAAATTTTAAAGTGAACATGAGAAGATCTTTGCTTCGGAACTCAGGAAATATATAGATATCCCAAAATGGTGGAAAATAGGAAACGTAGTGATTGTGAAATTTCTATTCGTTTGAATAGAAATTTCGTTAACAAAATGTTAATGAAGCAGTGCTTCACTAATCAGACTGAAAAAAGCAATAGGCTTATTTTCTGTGTTGAAAATAAGCAAAATGAGGAATTCCAAGAAACATAGTATACAAGTCCAATGTGTGATCAGCTTTAACCTTTTGAGGACGACTATCATGTGGGAGTGCCGTCCTCAAAGGTTAATATGAGGAGAAATCACATTTATCAATTGTACGAAACGACATCGATGTTCCTTACTCAAAATGATGGTGTTAGTTAACCAGCGAACATGATACGAAATCGGAAGAGGACGCAGATTCTGGAAATGAAGGTGTGAATAACTTGGAATTGTTTTCATCAAAACAGGACTTTGAGAGGAGAAAAGAAAATTTAAACAAAATATTTGTTGTCATAATATTGTGTCGCGCTTACCTGGAACAAATGGACCAGCGAAAGAAGTTAGAAGCTCTGTGAAGAGTTGGGAATTATTCATCAACTATAACATGATACATTTATTTGTAGAATGAACAAATATATTTATCGAGAAATGCTCACCAAACTTTTCACGTGAAAGAGATGCGCGAAAAATGAACCTCTAGAAATCCGTGCTTTATTAGTGGATAATAATGAAGTAGATTTAATTTGTGTTAAGCACTGTATTCTTAATGTCTAAAAGTCAAAAGCGTTATTTTTCCAACTAAAAATTAATCTCGGGTTAACTGAGTTGGCCGCAAGGACCATTGATATGTCAAGACAGGTCGATGACCCAGAATGGTTGTAGGCAGCTGGTTAAATCCAGCAATACGTCTCCATAAAACATCCCAAACATGCTTAATAGTATTTAACGCCGGGGAACATGCAGGTAATATACACAATAGTCTCGTCTTGAAGGTAATTCTGTGAGTCGAGCTCTGTGAAGTCTAGAATTATCGTCTTGTAGGATCAAGGAGTCACAAACTGCACCTGCGTAACGAAGGACAATTGGATTAAGATTGTGTCTCAATGTGATATTAAGTATTAATGATGCCTCTGCGGACATTATACAGGTCGGCGCCGCCATCCACAGATACTTGCCCACCACATACACTGGACCAACTAAATTTGTCTGTTTCATGCATATGACTGGGATAATAGCAGGTTCACGGCTCCTACCAGATCAACAATCTCCTTGAGTCCCTTTACAAACAACATCTGGGCTCAAAGTACAGACCTCCATTAACTTGCACTCCCATTTACATGCGTGTGTGCCCAGTTAAACCATTCATTTCGATGACGCGGTGTGAAGAGTACACACACCACTGGACCTCTTGCGTACAACCTTCTTTGTGAAGCCTTTTACGCACAGCTGATTCGGATGACAGAGCTTACTACAAGAGTAAATCTGAGATGGGTTGGAATAGCGGTTCTACGACTGCTAGAAGTTAACTGCAGATATTGGTCACTTGCCACTGATTCTGTTCTTAAAAACGAATTCCACTGTCTATACGTTATATAAAGGATTACATTTAATAATATTTCTACGTAGGTGTGACTCTGACCCGCTTCCATTCGCCCAATAGCACGTCATCGTAATTCTTCCGATAAATGACGTCGAATATTGATATCTAAACGATAGCTATCTCGAAATTACACTACGCAGTTTCTACATGTAGACGCTTTAAACCCTTGCTTTCAACCACGTGTCCAATTACATTAAATGACAGCAGCTGCTTTAATTTGCATATCCTATTCTAATATTCTAGTTCAATAATATTCTTTACGTATACTGCGTAATTTATACGAAAATTTGTTATATTTCGGCGGTGCAGTCAAGCTCTTTCTGATTTTTTTTCATAATTTTCGAAAACCGGTAGGAATCTGTAACACAGTTAGGCCGCGGTGGCCTAGTGGTAAGGTCTCGGCCTTGAGGGCGGAAGGTTCCAGATTCGAAAAACGATTCCACTGATGATCCGTCGTGTATTGGGCCCTTTTGCACGTGAAATCATACGTAGGGGGTCAAACGTCCTCCCGTTGGGGTGGTGCGGAAGTTTAGACAGGAAGTGTCAGCTCAGGTGTCGTCCTCGTCATCTGACCACGGTTCAAAATTACGATGACTGTCGTACACAATTGACCTCGTGTTGCTTCAAAACGGGGCGTTATTATAACTAAACTAAACTATAACACAGCTTCCCTGCTACGTTAGTCTTATGGTAGAAAAGAGAGATTTAAAGAGATTCTTTTTCGATCCGAACTACTAAATACATTTTTCTCAAATTTTGCTTGCAAATATTATGAAGCGTGAAAAAATTTTAGCAACGATTTCGTGACAATGCATTAAATGTTTACTTTTTAAATAATTAAAAACTATGTTTCCATGTATAAAAAAGATTATTTTAGCCTTAATGTTGCCAATTATGTGGAATGAAAAAATTATAGATATTTTAAATCACTTTATTTATTTGCCTCCGACTTCCCACTCGCAGTGTTTAATTAGGTTTTGTATCATTCTTTAAAAGTAATTAATATCTTATGGGAAAATTCAGTCGTTTGGTTCAGTCTGTTGTTTTTGAGAATATACCAGATTTAAAAATTGTTTGGTACAACTGATATTCTCATTTTACGCAAAACGCAAATGATAAGAGGACTTTGGTATTGTAATATTTTATATAAAGATACATTTTATTTATTATTACATTAAAAATATTGCATATTTTTTTTAAAAGATGTTTATAATTTCTTGTGCGTTGGCATTTTGTCGAGTGTTAATGTGAATTTTATTTTCTTGCATATGACGTTCACACTACTTAGCTTATAAAAGCTGATTTCCTATCTGATAACTGTAAACTTTGTTATGTCATAGTGCTTCAAATTTTTCTCACAAATATTGAAAAGTAATGAAGGTTTCGTGAAAATCAATTAAATAATCAATTTTAATCAATAAAAGACATGAAAATATTCTCATTCCAAGAAATGCTAGGTATATATTAGCTCGTAAAAATGTTCATAATTTTACTTCCACGAACAAATTCAAACTATCTATTGATTTTCTCGCATAAATAAAAAAATAGTATTGGTCGGAATATATGAATAGCCGATGTAGAATAAAAATTTTAAATAATTGAAAGAGAAAATAAAAATGTAAAAAAATTTAGGACTTGCGATTGAAATAAGCCAAATAAAAAAGAATCCATCTGGAAAATCGTCATCGGAGGCCACTGTCCATTTTGGATTCTAATTGGAATAGATTTTCTGTGAAAGTGACTTTAAGGACAAAATTTCCTCTGTGGCCTGAACCTATCCCGGAAATTGGAAATAAAGAAAGGAAAAACACATTTCACAAGAAAGAAATCAGAACAGTCTTTACCAGTTAAGTTTACCTATCGTCATCATGGCAAAAAAACAGACGCTAACCAAAACAAAGGATGTTTTATCTACAGGCATGAGCACCATCTAGTGAGAGTCCCACTAACTAAAAAAACTAAGAACTTTTTTGTTATTTTCTAATTTTTATACATTTTATATTGTTTGAATCAATCAATGAACTGTTGAAAGGTTACGAAATATAAATTTTTATACAGTCCTCCGGTCCCATTAGTCGTCTTTAGTAAAATATCCTTGACTCACTAATATTTTAAATATAAAAAAGTTCCACTCTTCTGAAATTATAACTGACCGAGTTATGGAGCTTTTAATTTCATAATATTTAACCAATCAGCGATAGCTTCCAACTGAATTGGAGGATCTTCCTCAAGGCGGCCATCAATATGAGCTAAAATAGTCTAAAACAGCAATATTCAAAGCGATTAAGTGATATTAGTGTGATAAGAATATTTTACTAAATATGACTGATAGGACTGGGGGGGATTGTATAAAAATTTAGACTTCGTAACTTTTTCAGCAATACATTATTGACTCAAAAACATAAAATATAGTTCTTCAGGCCATTTAAGCATTTTTCCATCGAAAACATGTCTTTCTCCAACGGAAATTAGCTAATGCAACACATTTAGAGTCGACATTCTGTATATTTCTGAAATATTTTTCTGCTATGAAGAATATTTTCCTTATATTTTAAAGAAATGCTTTGTCTTACCTTCGAGACAACTCGATAAACTTATATTTAAATTTAAACAAGAGAAAAAAAAACCTTTTTTGTCAGATGGTGCATCTTTTACTCTTGCCTAGATGTGTTTTCTTTCTATTATGAATTAGCTCATCAAAATATTTCAGAATATCATGAACCGATAAATTTTTAAAACCTATTAATACCGCCTATTAATTCCGAAAATCTTTATTATTTAAAAATATTTCAATCCTGTTTCTGTCATTAAATAGTAATACGAAATTAAATAGTAATACGTCATTAAATAGTAATATTAAATGTATTCTGATGATTAAAATTATTTTTCCATGAAACTTTAAAAAAAAATACTAAATAAAAATTTAAATTTAGTTTTTTGTCAAATGATAGGAAAGCAGTATTGCAAAAAGAAAACTTTTTCGAAATACTTATTCATACTGCATTCCATTCACATAATATATTACCTTGCTCTACACTTCACTTAGTCAACTGAAGATGTCATAGTAATATATCAACTTCTGTCAACGCAGAAACCGTTTATCTTTCCTTTCGCTCAAGTCATTTGTCAACATGAGCGGCATTCGAAACTGTATGATTTTAAGTTTCCGAGGAATAGTTTATTCTGATATTACAGTGAGGTACAGACTCAAAATGTAAATCTGAATACAAGATGTCCGAAAATGTCGTTTACAAAGTTTAAAGAAAGGTCAGGCATAAATAAATAAATTTATTACAAAGAAACATGGGATCATAAACGTAAACGGCAGGTACTACAGGATGCTCTCTGTCAGAGAATTAAATAGAAACAATAGGGCACACCAGATACACTGTACAACACAGGCTTCATAAATACGAATTCACAATGGCACAATAACCCAGATGATTGAAAAGAAACTGTGACGTCGTGAAACCACGGGTAGCGTGAATCAACAGCTAGACTAGGATCAATTCTAATACTTTTTATTTTAAAGTTACTCGAAGTATCTTGGTTATTATAGATTACAAAATAAGCAATAATTTATGTACAGAATATTACAGACGTGATTAAAATTACAGGATGGTGTTTGAGACAGCCACTGCAGGTAGAAATAACAGTCACTCAAAAAAACGGCTCTACTTAAAATCTACTGAAAGTTCAATAAGTCCTCATGAGCATCCGCTGACCTCGAATAAAACTCGAACAGTTCAGATACGAGAGTTATGCTCTTCTAAAAGAGTTAAACAGAAGCGTACAGCTTCTTAACTCTGCTTCTCTCAGCTACACAACTGGCCGCACGGGACCCAGTTACTTCTAAAACCGATCCGAAGATCCAGCACTCGAAACACGATACTATGATCGGAATCCGATCAATAAGTGATCGCCGATCGAAAATCAGCTCCCTTCCTTTCTTTTTTGCCGCAGCTTAAATCCTCGTTTTCCCAGGAACGTGGTCCGCCCAACACGTGAGGGTTGGCTGACAATTCGGTGATGTCCACCAATGAGGTCTTCCTTTCACCAGGCGATTGATTTATGTCCAGTGACAGTCTTGGCTATTAGCGGTCTCGTCTATGGATAGACTCGTCTCAGTTCAACTGAGAACGGGCATCCATCTCTCCTTCTTAATTGGGAGTTCCTAAAAGGCTTTGTATGCCAAGTGTCACTAGATATTGAGTGAAAAAAGCTCTTTGTGCGAATTCTTCTTTGTGGAGTTTTCCGACCGTCCAGGTAGCTACTTTGTCGGGGCCGATTTTAGCAGCTGTTCTGGAATCTTCATAAAGCATTACAAGTCGCACACAGCATGATAGACACTATGGCATATAAAATTAGACATTCACGAAAAGGCCGTTCCACTCCATTTGGCGCACATCACTCCGAAACTCTTCGTCAATGCAAAAATCCGGTGATAATTGGTGTAGATCAGGGGAAAGTTTGGAAATCCATTGTTGTCCGTTTTCCATTTGGCGCATTCGATCATAAAACTGAAATACGATCCTCGAGGAGGGGAGCGTGTCTCTCTCACAAAAGCGAAAACCACCTGTGGAGGACGATCCGTGGGGGAGGTTGAGTAGGGACGGGAGTCATTCTGGGGAAATCAGGGTGAAAAGGCCTTTTGAAAGCGGGGGAGAGCAGGCGCAGTAGCCCTCGGAGATAGGAGTGTGTTGGCATGTCGTGAGTGTAATTTAGCAGAGTTAACGCAGATAACAGGCAGTTTAAAATACAAAATAGCTTTAATCCAGTTTACTTAAAAAAAGACATGCTGCTGTCTTGCAGCTTACACACTCACTGACAGCCATTCAATCGACTGCTTGCTTTAAAAACACAAATGAACAATATATATAGATTGTAACAACCAAACAACTTTGACTACGTCATGAAAAAAACCAATGAGATGCTTTTCATTCAGTGACTGAACAATTTCATTTGAATTTCCAACAGAGTGCCAGTAGGTGATGGGTTCGCGGTTGGCGAGGTCCGACCCGAGAATGACCCACCTAATCGGCTCAAAATTGGAACCGTCTTTAGCGAAGCCCCCCAAAATGGTGTGGAACAGCCTTCCCTTGAATGTCCAGCTTAAGACCAAGTATCAGCAACAAACCTTTGGAGTACTTAAAGTAATGTTCAAAGGACTTGCTTTCCGATGCTATACACGGTTAGCAAGTTGTTATTCCTGCAATTGTGTTGTTGTGTTATTGCAACTTTGTATTCATTAAACCTGAGTTGTACACTTGCGATGTACCCTTTCCTTTTACTGCACTGACAAAGAACCCCCTGTAGCGGTAACCCTTCAAGTTTGGGACCTCATGCTGTATGGTAAGAACGACTTGTTTCTGTATTCCAGAACTGCACTTAAAATTCGTAAACGACCTTTTGGCACACCCTGTATTCGTGCTGTATTAGCAACCATATGAAGTCTCTAATTCTGAATATAATTATCATGAGAAGAAAATTATACATCTCATTCTACGTCAACAAAAGTTCAAAAAGTGTCATAAAATGAAGATCCTGAAATTCTTTTAGAAAATTTGTAAATGTTTTTTTTATAAATTGATGAGGAAGGAGTGGAGAAAATTAAATGCAGTTAAAACGTAGAACGCATAAGCTATTGAAAAAATAACATAATTAATTAATTAAAGGCTAATTGTTGCATAATAAGAAGAGAGAAATAACTCTCTTTCTTGTTTAAAGCCGTATACTTAAAACTTATGTATTCTCTTTCATCGAACATTTTTCACTATTTCTTTAAAACTTAATTCTATTAGAAATGCAATCTCCTTTTCCGAAAAGATGTTGATATTGTTCACTAACCCCATTTGGACTATCATTACTAGCCAATCCTATGAGCCAAAGCCTTTTCATAAAGGAGAAATGTGAGAGCTTCTGTTTGTCAAATTGAACCGAAACACTTTCATGGGCAATTGGCCCATATTTGTGTTTCGTTTTGATAAACAGCTTCTGATAACTAAGCGATATGGAACACCTATGTAGAACCTGAGGTAGAAGTCTGACTTATCTCATAAAGTCATATACTTAGCTTAGTATGTGAGGCTAGGACGCCTTTTTGGAGATATTTCAGGGAAAACTGGCCCATATTTGTTCTTTGTTTAGAGAAAGGCCTCCAACAGCCAGCCAGACCGAAGCGAACAATTCATTGCTAAAGTGTACATCGGTCTGCCGGTTTCCGAATAATGCTGGTCAACAAAAAAACAAAATAGAATCCACGATCGTCTTCCTCCGATTCAAAATCCTTAGTAATGTCTGGTCTGAACTCATGTCTCTTTCCAAATAATAATGTGTCCACTGACAAATGGTATATATCATTAATAGAAACCGACGTAAAATAAACAAAAACGGTTTAGAAGTTCTTTTTCTTTAAGAAATTGTTAGATTGCAATTTAGTAATAACATCCTTTTCGGCTTTACCAGTGCTACTTAAATAACACAGGTCTGCGATGAAAAAATTGTCTTAAAAATAATTATTGTTTCTAATAGTTTATGGTTTCCATCACAAATTACTGTTCTAATATGTACACATTTTCTATATTTAAGAGCAACATAATATTATTTATATGAGCTTATTAAACATATTTATAGATTTTAAATAATAATTTGCTCTATATAAATTCTATCCAAGAAAGAATAAACTGCTATTTATTTAAGATTTCCTTCTAAACTGATAAACCGTCTGTAAAACACTATTATAAACCAAAGAAAATTATTAATAGAAAAAGAGAATTATTAAAGAAATTCATTAATAGATTAATGATTATTTAAAACACTAAATTAATTAAAACACTACTGTAAAGCCAAAGAAAATTATTAACAGAAAAAGAGAATTATTAAAGAAAATCATTAATAGAAACCGACGTAAAATAAC
>BGPR01040584.1:0-10970 GCA_013235015.1 Araneus ventricosus | reverse complement strand
ACCGAAACCACATTGACAGTCTGGAAGACCGTGCAACCTAGATAAGCGCGATACAACCACTCCAGAACATCTCCTATTCCTCATCCTAAAATATGACCAATTACCTGGAAAAACAGGTTTCGTGCTTGCCATGCTTCATCGCAGAGGCTAATCGGCAGATTAGCTGCCGTGATAAATTATTGCAAGATTAGGCATTGTTGGAGATAAGTAACCGTGGACGGACTTACGAGGCATTAACTTCCACCATTTTACTCAAAATGAATTGGAGTAATCGATCTAAGTTTATTCAATAGCTGGGGGTGAAAACAAATTTTGTTGGAACGTGCTTTTCTTAACATTTTCTTTATTGGCGGCGTATGGGTTGCACCGGTAGAATTGTTACTTTTCCTGTGGGCGGATTGCCTTCTGGTTAGGTCAAGGCTGCGGGGCTTGAGTGTTCTGGGTTCAAAACCCGATTCCACTGTGTATGTGGGCGACTCCTGGCTCCGAGCTCAGGGGTATTCTGTGGTGCTAAATGTGTATGTGGGTCCACGGCCACCACCGTGTATGTGGGTATTTTGCATTAAACACACATAGGGAGCCAAAGTCCTCCCACTCGTGTGGTTTGACAGCTCAGGTGTCGTCCTCATCATATGACCGAGATTCAAAATAACTAGGTCCGTCCCAATATTGCCTTCATGTTTATTGGAAATGGTATGTCAATATAACGAAAAGTTAACACGTGAATCAAATATGATTCATACGGCGATCAAATGCAATTAATGCCTGAAATCTAATCACATGATTCCTCCATTACTGTAGTTAAGAGATATATTAGAGAGATGGTTCGAATTTTAGATGTGAGTCGTGAGGACCAAAGTGTTAATTTTCCTTCTGCGCATGAACTGCTACATATATTGCATAGCTAAGATATTTGTGTTCCTTTCATACAATAAATCTGGGGAACGCTAGCAAAGACTTGATGTTAAATCAAAGGGGAATCTCTGAGCTCTCTTTGGCGTCGGATTTCATTATTTTCGTTGAAATTCTTTGCAAAATCTTTAAAAAAACAACTCCTGTCAAAATATCTACAACCGCGATATTCAAATAATTAAACTCAGTTAATTTTATGACCCTACATTTAAGAAATCTTTGTTAGTACGAAAAAAGTATTAATTGATGTCAAACAATCCCCTATAAAACCTTAATTGATGTCATAAATTCCCTTAAAAACCTTAATTGATGCCAAACAATCCCTTAAGAAACCTTAATTTCCCTCGAAACCAATAATTCAGCATGACTTCTCGGAGATTCCCTTCTGCTTAAACATCAAGTCTTTGATCTTGTTCATTATTTTTGTTGAATTTCATTGAATTATATTAAAAAGGTGTATGTGGCAAAATTTCTGCAATCACACCATTCAAATTAAACTCAATTAATGTCACTACCCAACATTTTAGAAGTTTTGATTTGTGTGAAAAAGTATGAATAGAGGTCAAACAATCCCTTAAGAAACCTTATTCTCCCTCGAAAATTCAGCAATGACTTCTCGGAGATTACCCTCTGATTTAACAGCAAGTCTTTTCTCTTGCTCATTATTTTTGCTGAATTTCATTGAATTATATTAAAAAAGCAACTTTTGCCAAAATATCTACAACATACCATTCAAATTAAACTGAATTAATCTCACTACCCAACATTTTAGAAGTTTTGATTTGTGTGAAAAAAGTATGAATAGAGGACAAACAATCCCTTAAGAAACCTTAATGTCCCTCGAAACCAATAAAAAAGCGTAAATAGAGGTCAAACAATCCCTTCAGAAACGTTAATTTCTCTCGAAACCAATAATTCAGCATGGCTTCTCAGAGATTCCACAAGAAGTCTTTGATCTTGCTCATTATTTCTGCTGAATTTCATTGAATTATATTAAAAAAGCAACTGCTGCCAAAATATCTACAACCACACCATTCAAATTAAAATGAATTAATGCCACTACCCAACACTTTAGAATTTTTTATTTGTGTGGAAAAAGTATGAATAGATGTCAAACAATCCCTTAAGAAACCTTAATTTCCCTCGAAACCAATAATTCAGCATGTCTCCTCGGAGATTCCCCTCTGATTTAACAACAAGTCTTTGCTATTGTTCTCCCCGACTTATTGCATTAAACACACACTTCCAGGCCATCGAAACGCCAAATAATCGGGCCATCACTGCCAAAGCACGCATTCCTTAATTCCATCTCTCCCGGGCCGGTTACAGTGAGATGTTTTGATCTGTCTCCATTAATCATATTCCCTCGTCTCAAAGCCAGAGCCAGAAATTCCCATTCCTTATAAAATTCCGCGCGCCGCCGTTGCCATCCGAAATCTTCTAATTGTTGCCACTGGAAATGAATTAGCAACGGAGCGTGCTCAGTCATTTTAATTACACGAGAAAGTACACTGCTGCCACCGCCGGATGAATAATAATTCAGTTACATGAAGAGATGAGGGTTTTAAGCAGCGGGAGGTGGTGTGAATTAGTGTCAAAAATTAACGTGTCCTTTTCAACTTCGGGCTATCACTGCGTGTTCTATCCTGTCTCTGTTAATTATAGCAGTTGGAAAGGATGTGCTGTTTTGCTGTGCCTGGGTATTTTTGATGAGGGAGAGACGTGCATAGTTTCAAGTGCCAGGTTGGATTTGGCGAAACTTGAAGCTAGGAAACGGAATTATATTCGTAAAGGATTAATTCTCGCATTTAGAGTTAGCTACAATGGCAGTTTTGGGGGAAAAAATTTAAAATTATCCTTCGACTTCCTTTAGAATTTAAATACAGGGCGTACATAGATGAATATCCCACCTTTGCAGGTAATAACAGAAATTTAAATTAAAAGGAAAATGAATTAAAAGAAACAAAAAGTAAACAATAATAATAATGAAAAATAATGAAAACAATAAATGTTTTTGCGCGCAAACGCAGCAGCAAAATGTAATTGCTTCAACAGAATTTTTTAAAAAAAATAATGCAACAAAAACTATAAAATAAAAAACCAAAGATTCTCTAATACTTAGAACACTTTAATTAGAAATTATTCAAAATGGAAAGGAATTAAAATGGCGCACTCATCAGAAACCACACGCCATTTTTAGTTCAAAAAGAACAAAATTTTCTGTGGAAACGAATGACAAAAAGTCAAAATTTATTCCTTCCTTTGCAGGCCTGTTAAAGGAAGACGAATCAAAATACAAACTTGTTGTTCATCTCTACTAATAATAAAGGAAAATGTGTGTGTGTTGGCGCTCTATAGTCTAGATTGCTGGACCTATAGCTACGAAATTTAACACAAACATGCTTTGGAGGATGCGAATGTGCACCTCGGAGCCCTCTTATTGAAATTTTAATTAGAATTTCGATTGATTAACGCCAAAACTAACCGAAATTTTGGCGTTTTTTCTTAATAACTTTCAAAAATATTGTAGCAAAAATTCATTTTCACACCATCTGAAACCGCAAAACAATTATCTTTTCATTGATATCAATTAAGCTGACATACATTTATGTACAACCTGTACCTTTATATACAGGGTGTACACAAATGAAATAACACAATACAAAAATTAATTTAAAAAAACTAAAAATATTAGAACTACGTTTTTTTAAAAATGAGAGCGCTTTTCAAAAAGTTTTTTTTCAGATAGGTAACATGCTATTTCGGTGGTATAGGGGGTCGTAAATTCCTGGAAATCAAAAATTAGTTTAGAGCCATTATATAATAAAATATTAAAACTGGAAGAAAAGTAAAAGCCTATATTTGCAGGGAATTTTACGCTCTTTAATTTGTTAATTCACATGCAGTGTGAAAGCTGAAGAGCTTTCGAGATATTCGAGACAAACTAAAAAAAGAAACCAGAAAACACGCATCGGCTTCTGCTGATCGTTAGCCATTGCGTACGGAATTTTCTCGCTGTAACAAATTTAGAAAGGCGTAACGCCACGTTACCTATCTGAAAAAATTAATTTTGAGATGAGCTCTTATTTTTAAAAAACCATAGTTCCAACATTTTTAGTTTTTTATTATTATTTTTTGAAATGAGTCACTTCATTTGTGGACACCCTGTATTATCAATCATCGAAAATATTGCCTCCTTCAGGAATCGACCGTTCCACATTTCGCACGTTTGTCTTCAAATTGTTTCGTTACGCAGCCACGATCATGCGCGTAGTTCGAATTTCTTCGAATATGACATGAATGTTCCTTGGAGCCATTAGAAATGACGTATGTGTAAGGATTAATAATTTTTGTTACATTTCAAAATGATTATCGTTTTAATGGTTTCATGTAATGTTCAACGATTGTAGCCAAACGAAACTCCATTCATAACTCTTCCAAAAATGACGATAATAGCAAATGACATCTAATTGTAATCTTGTTAATACTGAAAAAAAGAGACAATTGTAATTTTGTTAATACTGATAAAAGAAGACACTTAATTGCAATTTCGTTAGTACTGATGAAAGTAGACACTTAATTACCATTTTGTTAGTACTGATAAAAGCAGACACTTAATTGCAATTTTGTTAATACTGCTAAAAGTAGACACTTAATTGCAATTTTGTTAGTACTGATAAAAGCAAACACTTAATTGCAATTTTGTTAATACTGATAAAAGCAGACACTTAATAATTTTGTTAATATTGATAAAAGCGCACACTTAATTGCAATTTTGTTAGTACTGATAAAAGCGGACACTTAATTGTAACTTTGTTAATACTCATAAAAGCAGACACTTAATTGTAATTTTGTTAATGCTGATAAAAGTAGACACTTAATTGCAATTTTGTTAGCACTGATAAAAGCAGAAATTTATTTGCAATTTTGTTAATACTGATAAAACCAGACACAATTGCAATTTTGTTAGTACTGATAATTGCAATTATTTTCTAGGTAAAAATAACCGTACTTAATTGCAATTTTTTTTTAATACTGATAAAAGCAGTACATTGCAATTTTGTTAGTCTGATAAAGACACTTAATTTCAATTTTGTTAATACTGAAAAAAGCAGACCTAATTGTAAGTTTTGTTAATAAATGTATAAAAGCAGACACTAATTGTGCTTTTGTTAAATACCGATAAAAAGCAGACACTTATTGCACCGTTGTTGCACCGATAAAAGCAAGAGCTCGTAATTCGAAATTGTTAATACGATGAATTGCAATTTGTTCCTGATGAAAGCAGTGACATTAATTGCAATTCTTTTACTACTGATAAAATCAGACACATGATTGCAATTTTATTATACTGATAATTGCAATTTTGTTACTACTGATGTAAGAACTACATAATTAATTTTTTTAATACTGATAAAAGCAGACACAATTGCAATTTTTTAGTGCACGCGATAAAAGACCTTAATTTCAATTTTGTTAATACCTGATAAAAGCAGACTCTTACATTGTTGTTAACAATGATGAAGAAAACACTTAATTGTAATTTTGTTAATACTGATAAAAGACCACGACACTTAATTTCTATTTGTTAGCCTGATAAAGAAAGGAAACTTATTTGCAGTTTGTTAATACGATAATTACAATTTTGTTACTTCTGATAAAAGCAGACCTTGGTATTTTTTTTAATACTGATAAAATCAGACACAATTGCAATTTTGTTAGTACTGATAATTGCAATTTTGTTACTACTGATAAAAGCAAGACACTACGTAATTTTTTAGCCACTGATAATCAGCACAAATGCAATTTTATGTTAGTACTGATTAATTGCAATTTTGTTACTACTGATAAAAGAAAGTGAACATCTTAATTTACCAATTTTTTAATACTGATAAAAGCAGCAGACAAATTTTGTTAGTACTGATAAAAGCAGACACTTAATTGCAATTTTTTTAATACTGATAAAAGCAGACACAATTGTAATTTTGTTAATACCGTTAAAAGCAGACGCTTAATTGTAAATTTTTGAAACTGATAATAGAAAAGTCTTCTGTAAATAATTGGCGATCGAAAGGCCTAGTGTTAAGGTGTCGGTCGCGGATCAGAAGGCTTCCAGTTTCGAAACCTGATTCCAATGAAGATCCGTCGTGTATTGGGCCTGTTTCACGTTAAATAATGCCTAGGGGGTCGAACGTCCTCCCGTTGGTGTAGTGAGGAAGTTTGCAGGAAAAGGGCCATCTCAGGTGTCGTCGTCATCTATGAGTGGTTCAAAGTGAAGAGGTCCGTCCGAAAATAGCCCTCGTGTTGCTCCAAAACGGAACATTAATATAAAACTCAACTGAACTAAGTGCACTCGAAAAACAAATGCTTAAACTTATAAAGACTGGAATGAAAAGAAGATTTTGGGGATATTTTTAAAACCCGGGTTCTATTAAACCAAATAACTTTCAATAATGTGAATTTTAAAAAGTGGGTTGTTATTTATTATTAATAATTAACACATGTCGCATTTTTTTAAATTCTATACCAAATAACGTTCAATAATGTGAATTTTAAATTAAGTTTTTAAAAAGTGGGTTGCTATTTCTTATTAATAATTAACGCATATAACATTATTTTGTTAATTCCCCGATTTGTAAATACTATTATGTTGAATGACTGTATCGCTTCCTCAAATACACTAGCTACTAACCAATGCTCTTAAAAAATAAACAAATAAACATAAACCTGAGAAATTTGCGTAAAGCATTACCTATTCCTAATGACTTTTGGATAAAAGTAGTAATGTTTCAATAAGAGCGAAGCGCGTAAACGCGAAGCGTATAAAATATACATAAAACTCAACTCAAACTTCACTTTGCATCTTACAGTTTGGCAAAAGTTTTATAACATCGTTACGGTCCCTCTTTGGAGTAACTTTTATCTCTCATTTCTAATTCTTAATTGGACGCGAAATAACGTACTTTTCACAGAAACTGGAAACACGAATAGTTAAATATTTATATTAAAAATGCATCTCCAGAACCTTTTTCAAAAATGCTTAAAACTAAAAATTATTATTGCGATTTAAATAAATTTGAAGACGGAGTCCAGTTTTTTTCTCTTAAAGTTGAAGTCCCCATAACTTTTACGTACAGCTTCAAACTAATTACCCCACGTTTGAAGTTTAGTGCTGGTAAAAGCAGTGTAAAAAATATCTCATTAATTAAAACCGTCTTAACACTTTTGGAGTCGTAAAAAGTTCCTGCTTTTATTTTCCAAGACAAATTACGCCGCTAATATTAATAAATGTGATAAGTGCAATACATCACAGCAGAGGTTACTTTTTAAGAGCGGATATTCTCCCAAAAATAAGTCTCTTTTTTTAAAGAGTTGTTCTTTAAAACGCAAGTTTGGAAGTGGTTTTCTTCTTTACCGGCTCTCTCTCTTTCTCTCTTGGATTCTGCTGTTTTGTTCCTGGGAGTGTTTTAATTATATTCCTTTGAACTTGATAAATTAATTAATTAGTTTTCATTATGCTTTGGATGGTAGTTGAAGGAACTTTATCATGAATGATCGGAATATTTTTAGTTTCCGAAACGATACATGAAGCGTTGGCGATAGAATTGCATCATTCTTTTTTTTTCCCTTCTGCGCCATTTTGTTTTTTGCTGCACTAAAAGTTTCGTTTTCGAATGAATCAAAGTCGTGTTTTCTTAATGAAGCCAAATATTTGGTTTTAAAAAGTTTTCAATTAATTATTTTCGCTGAATATATGAATACACATTATAAGGTTTTTGGAAGGATATTAATGATGGGAAAAAAACGGATTTGTAAATGTAATCACAAATAAATGTAAAATAATCGCCATTTATTTTTTACGGAAGGTAAAAGATGCTTCATGTTGTCAAAACGCTGAGATATAAAAACTTATTTTTAATCTCAGCTGTTTTATAACGGCAATTAATAAATAATCTAGCTTAAGACAGATAAAAATTACTCAGCTTCTTTTTCGATAGTTTTCTTTTACACATTAAATCAAGTTTATGCAAATAAAGATAGAAAACATTCTAATCTCTTGATATCAGTTATCTTTTTTAATTTTCAATATTTAACCTAGTTTTCTTCATTATGCAAAATATAATTCACGTTCGTAAAGTTAAAAAAAAAAAAACATTTTCAATGGTTTCTTTAAAAATCTCTTAAACAAGAATTTAAAAAATAATTCTAAACATGTAACATAATATTCTTCCAAATAAAATTTATTTCGCGTTTTTCAGTTTAAATAATAGGTCAAAACTCGTAGCATAAAAAAGATTATTATTTCATTTGTGGTTTGGTGACAAAAGCACATTTTTTTAACATCAACCAAGGAAAAGAATGTTTGTTGAAACATGAAAGATAATTTCTTTTATTTTAAAACCGGAATTAATAAACAATTTTGATCAAGGCTCATGAAAACTAAGCGGTTTCTTTCCCAGTAGCTTTCTTTTTCTTTCACACTTATAATAGCGCTTATACATATAACAAGTAATATTTAAAAAAAATAATAAAGTCAATTCCTACTTAGGTCAACAAAGAAAAATTTTATTTTAGAAATTTTTTTCTCCCATATAAAACTAAAATTAATTAATTAAATTTAATTTATGAATTAATATTTGAAAAAACTGTATTAACATCAAGTGTCATCCACTGCAAGTTGTAAAAAATGTATTTGAACTTGAGCGGATGAATAAAAAGTATTTTATTAACGTTTAAAAATTTGAACAAGATATATAAATAAATATATATATAGGGAGAGTGTGAACTAATAGTAGGAACTGAAAAATGGAAAACTCTTTAATAGCTTGGTATCAATTATCTTCTTTAATTTACAAAATCTCTCTCGTTTTGCTTCATATTGCAATATTTATTTTACAATGTAAATGTTAAACATAAAGGAAGACATTTTGCTTGGATTCTTTAAAATAACTTAAACAAAATTTTAAAAAAATCATTCTAAACATGCAAAATAATCATCTGAATGAAGAATAGGTTTTTTTTAGTTTAAATAATACAGTAAAATCTGTAAAATGAAAAGAGTTATTTTTTAGTTTGTGTCGTGGAAGCACAGGTACAATACAGGCACAAAGGTACAGGTTTAATATTAAAATTACATATCCGCTTCAGGACCGGAGGGCTCCAGGTTCGGAACCCGATTCCCCTGAACATCTGCCGTGTATGGGGCCTGTTGCACCTTAAATCATATGTAGTGGTCAAACCTCCATCCGCTTCTGGTGTGGTGAGGAAGTTTGAAAAGAGGGTGCTAGCTCAGGTGTCGTCCACGTCATCTGACCGTAGTTCAGAATTAGGAGGTTCAGTCCAAAATAGCCCTCGTGTTGCATCATAACGGGACGTTAACACAGGGTGGGCCAGAGGGTAATGTTTGAAACTAATCGGAATTTTGAAACGAATAAAAGCGATGAAAAGATTTTAATGATATATATTGAAATTACATAGTAAGTAATTATTGATAAAAGGGTTGGAAGTGGCCGCCTTCTTTAACAAGAACAGCAGTGAGGCGGTTCTGGAATCCATCCATCACGCGTGAGCAGACTTCGTAATCAATCGTGTGGATTGAAGTCCTTTTGTCCGGCCAGTTCTTGTTGTGAAACTCCTCCTACCATGCCCGTTGCACTGCCATAACATTTTCATAGCATTTCGAGCACGAAAACACCTCAGAATAATAAGCACTCGAATATCTGTTGAATATTTATTCATTTTCGCTTGTGACAGTCACAACTGAACAACAGACTTAAACTCGCCACTCGCTAATGAAACACACACCTAAACAATTGCCCGCTCTAATAATCAAGCGCACCAAGTTTGGTCTCACTTGTTCGCAGCTAGCGCCATCTATTGGATCATTTTTCAAACTTTACCCGCTGTAAAATAAACTAAACTAAACTGAAAACAATTCTATGAATAAGGTTCTGAAATTTAAGTGAGTTTTAATTTTTAGTTGAATAATTTCGAGTACACGGCTAAGTGAAAGCTCTAAATTAAATTACCTTGAAATTAATGAAAAAAATAAAGAAAATAAGACATCACCCCTTTCTCATCGAAACAAAATTCGATCACCTCTAAGTAGTAGGCTATTTGGTAATTAGGGCCAGCTAGTTACTACCTCGCAATTAGTAGATATTCTGCGTCAATAATGGCTTCATGGTATGACCTCTAAGCGTCCTTAACATGCCGCATATATAGGGTTACCATAATTTTTTTGCTGAAATCCAGACACGCCGGAAGGGAGAGAAGGCGGTTGAAGGGTCTTGGGGGTTCAAAGTAAAGTATCTATAATAGAGAAGTCCAGAGATGTCTCTAACTCTGGGCGGAGCTTAAAACATCCCCTCCCCTTTTGTCTGCGTCATTATTGAACGAGTCAATCGGGTGAATGTATAAGAAGGAAGGCACATATTTTCCAGTAAAATTATAAAATTTGCCTACCATTGACCCTCTTTCATAACACTAGCACAGAGTTTTAGGAAGTGAAAAAAAATTCAAGACGACAGAAGTCAAAGAAGATACAATTTTTATGTATGTTTGGATGCTCAAAATTATATTTATGAAGAACAGAAATAAAATAAGACTTCTAAGCCTTAATTTTGAGTTTAAACTGGCGGCTCATCCAGAATAGATGTAAACAATGAATTTTAAACAGGTGACTCATCCAGTCAACAATTTTAAACTGGTGGCTCATCACAATGGATGTAAATAATGAATTTTAAATTGGCGGCTCATCCATGAATTTTAAACTGGCATCCATCAAAATGGATGTAAACAATGAATTTTAAACTGGCGTTTCATCCACAATGGATGTAAACAATGAATTTTAAATTGGCGGCTCATCCACAATGAATTTTAAACTGGCGGCTCATCCAAAATGGATGTAAAAAATGATTTTAAACTGGCGTTCCTCCACAATGGATGTAAACAATAATTTTAAAATGGCGGCTCTCCACAATGGATATCAACAATGAATTTTAAACTGGCGGCTCATCCACAATGGATGTAAACAATTTTAAACGGCAGTTCATCCA
>BGPR01040583.1:3810-13904 GCA_013235015.1 Araneus ventricosus | reverse complement strand
AATTGTTATTAATACAAAGGAAAATTGATATTTTTTAAAACTTTATTTTATGTACAAGGTATGACAAATAACCATAAAATGAAGAGCTAAAAACAATTACAGTAAAATTTCAGTTCGAATAATACATAGTTAGTCTCAATAGAAAAATGAATGATATTCTGAAACTCAGTTCTTGCGAAAATTCAGACTGTTATTAAAATTTACCTAATTCTTTATGATAACCTCCCTAAAAACTGCAAATAGCATTTTCAAATATAAAAACTAAAATTCTCAAAATTCAATTCAACTAATAAAAGCATTGGGTATGGCTTAATTTTCCAAAGTATAAGTAGTTAATCGAATGATCCGTCGAGTGCATCTCACTTAGTCATGAAGAAACATTTTTGTAGATTTATAATTTATTCAGACTTGAAATTAAAAATGTTCTTCACCCATTTGCCAAAGAAACTTTATTTTTGCGCATATAAAACAGATCTTGTTACTTTTTAATTTATGAGATTGACTTGCAGAGTATAGCTTTATCAAACAGCACATGGATGGAGATGCTTTGTCAGCATGCTTATTAAAGTATATACTTTGTCACAAATATCACATTCGTAAAAGTTCTTTTTGATGTGAATGAGGCAATGGTATTTCAAGTTATTTTAATCACAAAACACTCATAGTTCTAATCTTTTGTCATTAAAATGATTAAAGAAATGTCTATGTGAATTATTTATCCTATTAAATGATTTCATGCGTACTTTTCGGGCGAGATTTTATCTGTAGAGAGTTCGAAGTTACGACCTTGATTTTGTGTTTTATTATAGAATTAACTGAAGCAAGATTTTTCTCTAGAATGAGTATTTAAATGTAAACGCAAATTACATTTCACACTGTATGCTTGACCACTCACATCACAGGCTTCATTTTTTTTTCTTTTGCATGGACACGTAAATGCGTTTTTAAACCATTTTTATGGCAGAACGCTTTTTGGCAGATATCACACACATGTGGTTTTTCTTTTGTATGAATGCGTAAATGTGTTTTTAAATTACTTCTTTGGGTAAATGCCATATCGCACACTTCACAGACATAAGGCTTTTCTTTCGTATGAGTACGCAAATGTATTTTTAAAGTATTCGACTGAGTAAATACCATACCGCACTCTTCACAGACATAAGGCTTTTCTTTCGTATGAGTGCGTACATGTGTTTTTAAACTACCTCTTTGGGTAAATGCCATATCGCACTCTTCACAGACATAAGGCTTTTCTTCCGTATGAATACGTAAGTGCTCATTTAAACTGCTTTTACGTGCCATTCTTTTGTCGCAGATTTCACAGGCGTAAGGCTTTTCTTTCGTATGAGTGCGTAAATGTGTGTTTAAATTATCCGACCTAGTAAATGACATACCGCACTCTTCACAGACATTAGGCTTTTCTTTCGTATGAGTGCGTAAATGTGTTTTTAAATTATTCGACTGAGTGAAGGCCATATCGCACACTTCACAGACATAAGGCTTTTCTTTCGTATGAGTGCGTAAATGTGTTTTTAAATCGCCTCTTTGGATAAATGCTTTGCCGCACATCTTGCATACATGTGGCTTCTCGTTTGTATGAAAACGCGAATGTTGTTTTAAAGCATTTCTACTTTTGCATCTCTTCCCGCATACGCATAAATGACATTTTTCTTTAGAATGAAGTAATTTCTTTTCTTGTGTTTCCTCCATATTTAATTCAATGGCAAAAACTTTTCATAAAATTTCTCTGATTAAAGAAATTGTTTCATCAATTTTTCTTCCTGTGTTCATATTTCGCTCAGTCGTTACTAAATTGAGATCTCTTCTCCAAGTGAGTTCTGTTTTATAGTTTTATATCCTCGATTCAATGCGTCCTTTTTCAAATAAATATGTCTCATTTTATATATTTGTCCATTCTTTACTCATTGCTTTCAGTCATTATCCTTTCGGTGAATTAAAGAAACCGAGACATTCAATCTTGTCAAAATACACCGCACATCCACAGGCTGTGAATTCAAGTCTCTATTTAGCAATCAAACGACGAATCAAATTGAAATTTATTCGATTCTTTCAAAAATATATCATTAAAAAAACATTTAAAATTAGTTGATATAAAGACATATATTTCAGAATATTTTTAAACGTACAGCTTTTGTTTTAGACAATTCTTAAAAAATATATGCCTTACCTCAAGTATTATGAAATTTTATAAAGTTTGAAAGAGCCACTGTGTGTGCTTACACTCAATCATAACCTCTGTACAGAAGTTAACGTGCCACGTCATGAACTCGGGCAGATCTCTATGAACCCGTCTGACTCAAGAGTTGCCACTGTTTTTCGTAATTCTAGTTAATGGACGAGTTTTCTGGTTTGTTTACTTACATTAAAAGCCTGCTGCTTGTATGTGCATTATAATGCATCTTTCTTGCTTTCATAAGTCCATTGTTAAGGGGGGGGGTTAAACCATTTATCTTTTACAAAATATAATATACATTTATAGAGCATAAATTGGAGTCATTTTTCAATATATTGATGTAATTTTACCAGTTTTCTAGAGAGAGGAAAAGTAATAAACTTTTTTCCATGCCAATTACTTCAACATAAATAAATCTGATAAATTAATATTACAAACCGTTTGTTTATTTTTCCAATTACATAAGAAAATAAAACATGA
Organism: Araneus ventricosus; assembly: GCA_013235015.1. Taxonomy (NCBI): domain Eukaryota; kingdom Metazoa; phylum Arthropoda; class Arachnida; order Araneae; family Araneidae; genus Araneus; species Araneus ventricosus. The sequence continues at coordinate 11,230 of BGPR01040583.1, read as the reverse complement.
AAAAAAGTTATTAAATTCAGCAAGTTTTCACAACATTAATAAAAAATTACATCTTTATCAATTAACAAGAAAAATTCTTTTATTGTCAGATTTTGCAATTACTTTGTAAATATTTGACAAATTTCTTTGAATTAAAACCCAAATAAAAAAAATTGTAATGATATATACGGAATGAGGAAAGTCATTCCACACTCAATATTTAAAAAAATTAAAATGTTACCCTAATTTAATTTAATAATTTAATTTAATAAGAAAATATTAAGTAATTAAATCTTTAAATGCAATTGATCTTAGCTAATTATCAAATATCATTATTGACTAACTTGATGGAGTAGTAAAAGATTTAACTACTTTTAAAGATTTAATTACTTTAGACTGTCGTATTAAATTATTAGAGATTAAATTATTTAAATTCGATAAAAGATTTAACTACTTTTTAAAAAAATCTAAAGTAATTGATAAATTCTTCTTCAGATTGTTCAAATGGATTACGTTTATTATTACATTTATCCCGATAAACCCTTTCGAAACACAACGTCTTAGCAGCCTCCATTTTAAACTAAAATTTGATAAGTTCTGATATCAAGAAAACACTTCTCGCTAGCGAATAGCGTTTATGCCAGGTGAGGAGATGGCGAGAAATCGGAGTCCTTTTTCGACCGAGCGAGATCCCAACCGGTTGGAAAAACGGGTAAGAGAATCCCACTTGTCTTTAACGGGCGGAAAAAGTGACGTCTCCCAACCCAACCGGGGTACGAGAATAGACTCGTTAGCTTGCGTAAATGGCGCCCGTTGCATGGAATTTTTCGCCCCTTATCAAATTTAACTTTAAAAAGTAACATAATCGCATTACCGTTTTGTCATAATGGCCAGTGACGTAGCGAAAGTAAATCGCGCTCGGGAAATGTGATTTTTTTTTGTCCCAGTTGTCATCTGTGACTTAACAATGTCAATGGCGCCAGGGTATGGTATTTATTTTTACTATCCCTCATCATATTTCCCATTGGCACACACGCAGTGATGTTTTGACTCCAAGGCGCACCTTTAAACAGACGCCCGGGGCAACAATTCCCCTCTTGCGCCCCGGTCGCTACGCTACTGTGACTGATTCCTGCTTGAAACAATAGTTCTAAGATTGTGGTCTCCGTTTAGAGTGATGATATCGAATGTCCTAAAATTCTTGCAGGTTTTATCAGGGGTTAGAAACATAAATAGAGTTTAGAATTTCGTTTGGAATCAAATTAGTTGATAGAAATTTAGGAATTATTTTATCCATTTGACTTACATTTTTACTCATATGTATTAAAAACCTTTCCACTTGTTTTTTACTCGGACTTCACTTAATTATTATTCTTACTTATCATTGTTGTGGACTAATGTTTATTTGTTCATTCTGAAATGGGGATCCCGATTTTTGTTTTTCCTTCAGAAAAGCTCTGAGTGGGGAAAGTGTAAAACTTCTGATTTAAAAGAAATCATGCTCTTTCCTTTGAACTAATACTTATCTGGTTAAATACTGATGTTGAATTTCTTTTGGACTCAATCCTGATTACATTTCTTAGAACAAGTAAGATGAAAATTGTTCCTATATTCGCTCGTGTTTTTAAAAGGCAATTACTAATCAATAAGCTGAAATAGGTGATTAAACGTATAAGGTGTGCCCAAATGAAAATGAGACCTTAGCTGTATCGGCGTTGTATCAAATACAGTGAGTTAATGTGCTAGCCGATAGATGTCGTGGTGGTATTCCCAGGTGAACGTGCGTAGTTAACGGCCTCGCATCAATATCCCCATTTCTGGAGAGTTGTTTCCACAGTTATTTGTATGATAGACTCCTCCAGATCACCACAAAGAGTAGTTATCCAATTTCGTCTCGCAGAACGAGAACATGCCTCACAAATTTATCGCAGGATGAAAGAGGTGTACGGAGAGGTGCACGATATTTCGGTAGTGTCAGCGTTATGAGGCGGAACGCGTAAATATCAAGGACAATGTGACCAACAGGGCCACGATTTCGGCTGTGGATGAGCTCATACGGCAGAATCGTCGGATCACCACACGTGAAATTGCTGTTGAACTGTCGATAAGCAAAGGAACTGTGCATCACATAATCCACAGAAATCTTGGGTATGGCAAAGTTTGTGCACAGTGGGTGCCCAAGGAGTGTCAGAGAATCAGAAGACGGCGAGAATGGGTATTTGCCTGACCCAGCAGTTTCTACACTGAAGCCATCCACTCCCTTCCTACGAGCTGGGGTCAGTGTATCGATGTCGATTATTTATAATAGTACTTTTCCACATGAACTGTAATTTGAATATTGTTATTAAAATTTCTTTACATATAACTGTAGTCTCCTTTTCATTTGAGCACACCTTATATTTAGAAGAAAATCCGATAGCATTCTAGAGTAAAATTAGCATTTCAAGTTTTATTTTAAAACTTTTTTCTATCTCTTATATTAAATTCGGACCTCTATTTTGCGAATTTCTCTATTTTGCGAACTTTTCCTTGGAAAGAAGAACATTTTTCGAATGTCTTCGTAAAATAACCTCCAAATAGTGAAATTCATTCTCTATTTAACGAACTTTTTCTTGTGATCCCAATATTTTTTTTCTCCCTATTTCTCAAAATATTTCTGAATATTTCAAACTTATTCTTTCTGTTAACACATTTTATGGTGATCACTGACCTTGAACTGGTTTTACCAGTCGCCTAACTCACCGAGAGCAGTAAAATCGCTTTCATTCTTTGCATTTCATCTAAGGAAGTGCACCTTTATCCACTACCCCCCCCAATGTCCACTTCACTAGAAAAACTTTCAATATCCCCCTTTCACCCTCAATAGACTGTCTCGTGTCCTTGAACTAGTCTCCCGTTTTTCAGATTGTTGATCAGAGACGTGCTGGTAATTTCGGTTCTTGTAGCTGGAAAATGTCAAAGCGAAAGTGCGTGAGCATCAAAGAAAAAAATTCTTCATGAGGTGGATAAGGACGTGAAGAAAAAGGATACTGCTTCAAAATTTGGTATTCCTCCAAACAGCTTATCAATCATAATGAAAAAATCGTGAAAAGATACAAAATTATGATTCATCGGATTCTTGTCAAAACGTTTAAAAACGTGCGTCTAGAAAGATGTGGATGAGGCAGTTTTGAATTGGATACACACAATGCGAGATAAAAATGTTTCGATCTCTGGGCCTTTCATAATTGGGAAAGCTCTTCAATTTGCGTAAGCATTGGGATACGCCGAATTTCGAGGAAACAATGGATGGGTTTTGAGGGAATTATGGCAAAAGTATCTGGTGAAAGTTGATGATAATGATAGTGAAAATTGGATAACGGAGACACTGAGTGAAATTTTAAAAAACTATAAGCCAGAAAACATCTTTAATGCGAATGAGACTGCTTTATTTTTTCAATGTTTGCCTCAAAAGACATTAACATTTAAAAGGGAAAATGCTTTGGAGGAAAACAAAGCAAAGCAAGATTAACTGGCATGTTAGGTGCAAATATGACTGGACATCAGAAATTGAAACCATTATTTATCAGGAGAAGCAAAAATCCAAGATGTTTCAAAGGAGCAAAATATTTGGAGGTTGGTTATGACTTGAACAAAAAAAATCTTGGATGACGTCAGAAATTTGTGAAAAATGGGTTCAAATGTTGGACAAACGTATGATTGCAGAGTATCGCGAAATTGCTCTCGTTTTTAACAATTGTCCCGCCCATCCGAATGAAATCAACCAAAAACTGAAAAATGTTACAGTTTTTTTACTTGTCACCAAACACTACATCAAAACTGCAGCGAATGGATCAATGGGTGATAACAAATTTCAAAATACACTATCGCAAGACAATAGTGCGAAAAGTTATCACTGCGCTTGAGAACAATCACTCCATGCCAAAGACCAACTTACGGCAAAGCATATGAGAAATTTCCAAAGCATGGAACTATGATGTCACTGATCGTACTATTCGCAACAGTTTTGCCAAAGCTGAATTCTTTGTCAGCAATGAGAATTCGGCAAATACGGAGGACGAAGACGATATTACCTTAGAGGAACTTAAAAAAATGTGGATACAGCTAAGGGAAAAAGAAGAAATTAACAATGATGTGCTGATTGATGATTTTTTTTCACTTGATTCTGAAGCTGAAACCACGGAAACAGTAACTGAATTGGATATTTTGGACAGTGTGAAAAATAAAAACAATACAGCAACGAATTGCGATGAAGACGAAGATGATGAAGATGGAAATGATCATGATGCAGAAATCAACAAAACTTCGTATGATGAAGTGCTAAAATCATTTGAAACAATCCGACAACGGACTAATGGTTGAAGAAAATACGCTTGAAGGGGTTTTTGGTGCATTGCAAAGATGCGAGACGTATTATGAGAGAAATCACTTTTTCAAACAAAAAAATCAGACAAAATTAACAGACTTTATCAGTAATTAAATTGAATTACTTGTTATAATAAATGCGATAATGTCATTAAAGTTCATTAATTTTAATATAAAAATATTTTTTTTAATTGAAAATACAGTGTATTCCCGGACAATGTTTTGTTTTATTCTTGTTTTCCTTGCAGATTTCTTTTTGATGGGTAAGATATATAAAACAAATAGATATTAATTTACAAAATAAGGTGTGATTAATTATTTTTTTAACAAAATTTAGTGTTTATGAATTTATAATCTGTTTTGTGTAGTTTAAAGTATTTTAAAAGGTGAATCTCTATTTAATGAATCCATATAACCAACTATTTTTCGGGATATAGCGACTTCGTTAAATGGAGGTCCGACTATAAAGACAAGGCGTTGCAGTCGCCAAAAATTCGACCTTGCAACTTGTTGAGTTAAATTGTATTAAAGTCTCGTTCTGAAGTAACCCGTGGGTTGTTTTAGGACTCCCCTCATGATTTTGACCGTTGCCAAATCGCGAGGACGATACCTGTACTGATACACCTTTTTCAAATTTCCGTACCACCGACAGACGATTTTTTTTACCTGGACGTCAGATTTAAACAGCAGCAGGAAGCGCCCCTCCCCCCCGTGGAAAATTGGACGAAAGAACTCGACGAAAGCAGCCCGTGTATATGGTGTTTCAAACACGATAGGGTGTGGACCTCGAGGCTCTGCCACGAGGCCACCTCTGCCTCTTGAGATTTAACGAATCATCGCGCTTCAGTCATTACCAAGTAAAAAAATCATTTTTGTCTGTTTTTTCATCAAATCAATCATTTTGTCATCACATTTGTCTGTCCATGTGTATGTTAAATGTGTAGACGCGATGAAAAATTTTCATTTAAGCTGCTGTCATTTGTAGTGGAACAAAGAGAGAGAAGAGCTATTCTTCTAATACTCTTGTATTATATTCATATATTCTGAATTTTCTTTTAAAGTATTGTCAAAAATAAATTAAAACATATAAATATGAGGTAAATGAATGTCTTTATTCTCGAAGATTTCAACTGTCAGTGACTCAAAAAAGTATTGGGGCACAAGAAACGCTCAAGCATTCATTTCGTAAATTTCTACTATTACATAAAAACAAAAGATAATTTCAATAGTTTTGTATCTAAACACTCTTAGAAATCTATTACAATTAAATAGAACTAATATAGAAATAAGCTATTTGAAATGGTTCGTCTGCAACTACGAAATTAAGGTCAAAAAAGTATTGGGGCATTCAGAAAAACCAGCTCGATAAGAAGTCAATTCTGTCAGAATGTCTCATACAACTTCAAATAGAATTGCAAACCTAGAAAACACTAATTAAGAAGAAAGAGGCACGAGATACTACGTTTGTCCATCATTTGTATGGTAGCATGGGTAAAAAAATCAGATATCCATTGACATCAGAAAACTTACCATTTGTCATTGGAAACGTGGAAGCTCCGAGAGAAAAAGTGGTGAAATTGTAAATGTAAGTAAATCTACTGTACATAATATAATTTCGAAATACAAGAAGACAAAATCAGTTAAAAACATGCCAAGAACAGGTCGCCCAGGGTGTTTCACTGAGCGTGAAGAAAGGTGGATTGTTAGAAAAGTTACTTGCAATCCTAAAACCAGTGCATTCAAATTAACTTTAAAAGCGCAACAAAGGTTTAACAAGTCTACTAACCCAGAAGCTGTCCGGAATATCTTGAGAAAATACAATTTTCATGGCCAAGTAGCTAGAAGAAAACCATTCCTCAGTAAAGAACGTCTAAGAGCTCATTTAGAATTTGCTAAATCCTATATTAAAAAGCCTCTGAAGTTTTGGAATTCAGTTTTATTTGTAGATGAAAATAAATACAATGTTTTTGGAAGCGATGGGAAGCAAATGGTATTGCGAAAACCCAATAGTGAACTGGAAATGAAGAATCTGACTCCTTCTGTAAAACCTGGTGGTGGTAGCCAGATGGTCTGGGGCTGTACGAGTGTCGTCGATGTGGGGAATTTACATTTTATTGATGGTATGATGGACAAATATATGTATTTATATATTTTAAAACAAAATTTGCAACATAGTGCTGAAAAAATGGGCATATTGCCACATTACAAACTCTATCAGGATAATGACCCAAATAACAATGCTCATATCTGCAGACTCTGAGCTTTATATCACTATCCCGAAGTAATTAGAACTCCTGCGCAGAGTCCGGACCTCAATCGCATTGAGAATATTTGGGACCATTTTAATAACAGAATTCGTAAATTTAAAATTTCGAGCAAAAATGAACTTAGAGAAAAACTCATGTCTGATGGGATAAAATAGAAGGAAATGTTTGTGCAAATCCTGCGAAATCCATGCCCAAACGACTGAATGAAGTCGTAAAATGTAAAGGAGGACCAACACATTATTAAGAAATAATGTTTAAGTGATATAGAACAATTTTGTGTTTGCGTGCCCCAAAACTTCTTTGACCATTAATTTCCGTTATACAACAAAAAATGTTCATTTCAGTATTACTGTAATGATATTGTAAATTAATTTTCATGTTTTTGGATTTTATTTAGTCTAAAGATATGACATATACAAAAAGCATTTGGTTGAAATAAAAAAAAATGATTTATTCTTTCATAAAATGTTTGATAGCTAATTGTGCCCCAATACTTTTTTGAGTCACTGAAGTGTTTCCTTGAAGATAAAACCGTTGATTAGGTTTCCATACGACAGCTGATAAACCTGCCGGAACTGTGCGACTTTCGTTCTGATCTCGCCAAATGCTGATCATTACTTCCGAATGACTGTTGGGCCGATCACGGCTTCGAAACCCAAATCAACAAAAGGACCACCGTATATACGGACCTGTTTCGAGCTAAATATCTAAAAGAGCAAGCTTTTTACCGCGAATATGGTGCGGGAAGAGATGCAGCTGAAAAATGCAGAAAAGAGATGCAGCTGAACAATGCAGAAAAGAGATGCAGC
>BGPR01040582.1:0-13905 GCA_013235015.1 Araneus ventricosus | reverse complement strand
ATGGTTTCTTTTTTACTCCTTGAGGAATAAAATAATTAGTTTGGAATTTGAAATTCTAAAAATTAAACAGCAATTCGTCGCTTAGCATGCAGTACCACCTACCTCAATTTTTAGAAATTTCAGAGAAGAAGAAAAAATTGAATTTTTCGCAACTAGTAACAAATATTTCTCTATTTTTTTCCACATCTGGTGGGAACATGCGGTCTCATGTTCATATCGGATGTTAAAGAAATTCAGAAATATTCGTTACTGGTAGCGAAAAATTCAATTTTTTAATTCCTCTTTGAAATTTCCAAAAATTGAGATAGGTGGTTTGCTTGTTAAGCGACGAATTTTTAGAATACAAATTTTTGGATATTAATGGCGGATTTTTGTTGACGCCATTTAAGCAAGTATGCAATTATTTTGATTGTCTAATACTTTCGTAAAATTATTGATGATTGTTATAATACACCTCCTTATATGGAAGTATACATAAAAGGATAATGGCACTCTCAAATTTTTAAATTTCACAATATCTAATAACTTCTACTTTAATTTTGCCTAATGATTCTGATGAATAATTCTACTTTAATTTACATTTGCTTAATGATTCTACTTTAATTTTGCCTAATAATTTGCCTAATGACTGATTTTTGATTTAGAAATTTAAAATTAAACTTTAAGCGGGCGTGCTTATGCAAGAGATTCTTACATTATGCATCGTATTACATATTTATATCGTTCTTTTACAAATTTAAGAGCAATTTTTATTTATAAAATCTTTGTTTACTATTAAGCTTATAAATGCAGATGACACAAATAAAAGTTGCATTTATTTAAAACAACACGATATATATATGTAATACGATGCACGATATGTCGTAAAATTTGTGCAAACGCGCCCGCTGGAAGATTAACACCAGCTGATGTCTCCCCTCATTAGATTTATGAAGAAAAAAATGTTATTTTGGCACTTAAGTATTAACGCCACCGAGGCTACAGATTGGCGGTAATGCGCCAATAAAGAGTAATCTTGTTTACAAAAACCGCCAAATTGGCGATAATACGTAAGTACAAAAACCTCCAAATTGGCGTTAATACGTAAGTACAAAAACCGCCAAATTGGCGGCACTTAAAAACCGCTAAATCTGTAGCTGCGGTGGCGTTGGCGGCACTTAAAAACCGCCAAATTGGCTTTAATACATAAGTACAAAAACCGCCAAATTGGCGCCACTTAAAAACCGCCAAATTGGCGTTAATACGTAAGTACAAAAACCGCCAAATTTGGTGGCACTTAAAAACCGCCAAATCTGTAGCCTCGGTGGAGTTAATACGTAAGTACCGTTATTTTACATTTTTTTACCAAACTCAGCTAACTACCCGAAGCTCCACATCCTCCAGAGAATCTCAGCTATCCTAACAGCACCAACCTGTTAACTGATGACAAAGATGCGCATTAAAGTCCAGCAGCAACAAGCAACATCCTGCACCCTAAATCCGCGTTATTGCAGACACTGGGCATTCGGAAATACGTATTAGCTCCTTTCTAGCAAGAATGACCTGAAAAGGGACCGTTACGGCTAATCCTAGGATGAAGATGGCCACTAACCAAAGGGTCCAAGTTCAGGAATTTATCGCCCCTCATTTCGAGGTTGGCGCTAATTATTGTTATTAATAGTAATAATTCGAAAGCCCCCTCGTTAAGAGCCATCGAAGAAATTTACGAGCGGTTGATGCGCAGGGAATGCGTTGAGTTCCTGAAGTATGCAGAAAGCGCCGTTATTCATTGGATGCGTTGGGGATTCTATAAGTCTGGGTTAACGTCACTTTCTCAAGGAAAGGGTACTTGCAGGTGAGTTCGAATTTGCGTTTATTAGTAGGAAATGGAAGTTATGAAATTGTAAAGTTTGCTCGTGTGAGTTGTTCTTGGTTGGGAGATGTATAGTTCTTGTAATCAAGCATATCAATAGTCTAAGCTCGTCATTAAATTCATGCTACCACAAGATTTAAAAATGAGATGAAATCATCTTTCGCTGTAGGCTTAGTGTATAAATTAATTACTAGTTCCAGTGGCGAATCTAGGGGGGCTATCGGGCTGCCGGGGCCCCCCCCCCGCCGAAGCTAAGCCAGAATTCTTGATTTTATTTAAAATCACTATAACTGTTTGTTCTTAATTTCCCCCTTTTTAAAAAAATAATAAAAACGTGACAACATTGCTTTCTGGATCGACAGGCTCGAAAATTTTTCTACTTTTCTAGTCATTCCATTTGTATTTGTAGCGCTGACGCGGTCGAAGACATTTTTTGGTTAGTTATTTCAATGCATTTTTTTATTAAATTATCGGAAGTATTTTATCGTTCATTATGATTCTTATCGTCAGGCGAGTAAAGTCTGTAAAGTTGAAGCGTTGAGATTTACATAAGCCATGAGGTTTGACATTCGTCACGACGATACAAAATTTTTCGGACCTCATCCCCCTCCCTCCCCGACCCAAATCCTGTATTCGCCACTGACTAGTTCTTTACTACATATTTTTGGATCATCAATATATTTATAACATGTTCGTAAAATCTTAATCACTTAATAAAGAAAAAATATTTTGCATTAGACTGCATAGTTTGTGTGTAACATAAACTAACATATGATAATAGTTTTCATCGTAAAAGAGTCGCATAGTTTTCCGTTTTTAATGTTCAGTTTAAAAACAGTTAATTCATTTTTCTGAAAATTCTACTGATTAAATTCTTTCTAAGATTTCAAAGATTTGTTTATAAAAAAAAGCTTTGTTTATTCAGTTTAGAAGTTAACCTCTCAGAGTTTTTATCTTCCGTTTTTCGCAGTATCTTACAGATACGCAAGCATTCTGCATCCATTAGCTGCTTTTTAAAGCATTACTATTTGAATTTTTCAGACAGAATACTCATTTACATATTCATCAGGATTGATTGCTGTAGTTATAATGATGAAATTATCAAAACCAGATGAAGATATTATTGAAAAGATTTTATATCCTCATTGATACAATGCGGCCATTTAAGGCTGAAAATGATGGCGTCTAACGAGAGTTAAAACTATTAGTTCAAAATAAATGGGTGCTCAGAGCGTTAATATGGAAAAAATGGTAATAGAATTTTTAGACACGTTAATAATAATAATTTAATAATCTGACCAGATCCAAATGACAAATATTTAGTTAGAAAAAAGGATGTCGATTCACATGGTACTATATTTACTCAAAAAAGATCCTAAGGAAAATATATTTTCGATGTTAAGATATGTAAAATTACTTGATAAAATAAAAATCCAGGTGATAATAATTCAAAATACAGTAAAATTTCTCTACGTTACTGTTCAAGGGACTCTCAAAAACGATTTAGTATCAAATACTGGTACCTAATGCGATAAACTACTTATTTTAGCCCTACAATAGGATGGTACAGGTCTTCGTTTTCATGTAATTTAATAATCATTTCATTATATATTTATACTTTCAGACGATATTTATTTATTCAAAGAGAGAGCAAACTACAGAGATGACTCCATTTACAAAGTGCATGATCAAAAACATACAAAGAACACAAGCCACAAAGTGAAATAAAACACAATGAAAAAAGTAACTACAGACAATACTACAGTTTAAAGCTCAAAACCGCATTTATTATAAAAATGTAAACACATAAATGTTTTAAAAAGAAAACACGCAATTACAAAAACACTAAAAACACACTGAGGTTCTGAAGTCTACGTTGCACACCGCCACATTAAAATTATAAAATATCACACCACTTTTTTTTAAAATTTAGAACATTAAATAAAAAAAAATCAAGGGTCAAAAAGTCAAACACACACAAGCACAAAATCAACACAAAAATAAGAAAACACATAAAAATCTTAATATCTATAGTCAAGCGTAAAAAAGAAATCAGGTCATGTATTATTTAAGTTGAAAACAATTCGATTTAAAAACAGTAGGAGACATATGATAAATGCCCAGTTCATCAGAGATCCTGTTAAAAGTCTTATGAAATTTATATAACGAGAACCTATTAATATAATTAAATTTTGAACATACATTTGGAAAAGAACTTTCGTACCTTAAAGAACTGGCAGGCACAGCGAAATTTATAGAGCTCAGTATATCAGTACATTCGATCGAACCATTAATAACCTAGTAAAAGAACACAAGAAACATCTCGTCTGGAACACAAACTAGGCATAATATACATATCAAGTAGACATGAAGAAGATATATCTTGTAAGTAAATTCCATATTTCTTGTAAAGTAAATATCGCAGGAAGTTGGTTTGAATTCGACTAATAATTTCAATTTTATTACGGTAATTGGGATCGCAAATAATACTACAATATTTCAGACTGGATCGTACATGAGCGTAGTATAAAATCTTCAGGGCAATTTCATTCAAAAATTCCCTAGTCTTGCGTTTAAAAATTCCAAGTCTACGATATGCCTTAGAGACTATGGAATCGATGTGTTGGGAAAAATAAAGTTTAGTGTCAAAGATGATACTTAGATCCGTGACTGAATCTGAGCGTGATAAAACAATATCATTAATTTTATAAACATGATTCAAAGGCTGAGATTTTCTAGAATAACTAAGAATACTACATTTTTCAATATTCAGGTGTAACTTGTTGTCTGCTCACCACTTAAAAAGACGACTCTGCAAAAGGACAGCATCTAGATTGGAACTTATTGAACTAAACACTTTCAAGTCGTCAGCAAATAGATGCTAATAGAATTTAAAGTATTTTAAAAATATTATAAATTCTAACATCTTTTTAAATAATTCAACAACGCGTAATGGTAATTACAGCACCTTTATTGTAATAACCCTTCTTGAGTAATTAAATATGCTAGATATTTCTTCTTACTCGTATTTATATCACAGATAACATAAAAGATGTAATTTTCATTTATATGGGTTGAATGTATTGCGATTTATAATAGATAGAAATTAATTTGATTATTTTTATTGCAATAGTCCTTTTTTAGTTTTTCTGTCTTTTGAGGAAAGTTTGCAAGGAATTTTTGTTTATTTCTTCTGTTAGTTTCGATTGTCGTGATGTTTGGTTTTGGATTCTAATCATTGCGAACTGAATTTACATCCTTCCAATTTTTTTACTCTCAGATTTTAAGCGAGACTGCTGCCTTAGGAAGGTATTTTTAAAATTGAAAAAAAAATAAAATTGAGGAATGAATCAGGCAGAAAGCAAACCGACGTAATAACGAACGATGTACTGAAGAGGACAACACACGCTGACGACCCCACTTTTTGGCAGTATGCGAGTTTCTTGTAGGGATGGTGGCTACTGCGAAAATAACCGGTTTTCGGTTATTTAGGTTTTTTCACCTAGGTTTAACCTGACAGTTATAACCGCTCAAAATAACCGGTTTTTGAAATAACCGGTTTTTTTTATAAAAACAAACGCCATTTGAGGACAACTTTTTTTATAAAGACCGTTTTTACAGTAAATCAATCAATTGGCTAATATTTATCTATTCATAAAGACTCTTTGAGTAATCAGACAACCAACAGACGCCTCGAGGAAGCGGTTGTCGTTGATTGGTTAAGATGATGAAATTCAAAGCTTCATAACTTGGTAAATTTTGGTGTAATCGGACCTCAAATCGATCCAATTTTCCGATCAGGATTTTTTGTCCGGTTATTGAATTAAAAAAATAACCGGAACAAAAAAGAATCGAAAAAACCGGTTAACCGAAACAAAAACACCAGTTTTTGGTTGAAACAGGTAGGTTTTTGCCATCCCATTTTATCGAAGGATCAGGCTTTGACCATATAAAATATAACCGTGAACAACTGTTCTTATGTTATGAAGGAGAGTTTGGAGAGTGCAGCGTTTAAAATTTAGGAATATAACTCTCGTGCAGCTTTCATTCAAGAGACAATCTAAAAAATCATATTAACCGTTAACCCTTCGTGGACAGGTCACTTTTTAGAACACTATGGTCAGGTTGGCGCACTTTATACGCCATTCCATATTTTCCAACTCTGTGCTTATTTAATTACAGAAAACTTTATTTTTTATAGCGTAATAAGACTAGGGTTTTGAATGGATGTATAATATATAATATATACATTTGTGCCCGAATTATCCTCTTCGTTAACTGGATTTCTTACACTTCAATCTCAAAATCGGTGAACTGTTGCTCATATTACACGCCGTACCTGTCCACAAAGGGTTAAAGACATAACCCGAGTTAACTCGTCCTAAATACTGTTGATTACAAAATAACTCGATCCTTTTGTGGTTAAACCCTCGCCCTAAGAATTTATTGAGCCTCATGATTAGATGGTTCAGTCTATTTTGGCCATATATTAATATTTCAAAAATTCACATAAGAAGATAGAGCATGCCAAAGATATTTTTGTTTTCCTTTGAAAGTGATATTGCCTTTTAAATTAATTGCTACTTTGACTTCATTACAGATTTATCTCATGTCACAAATCTCGTAATTCGATGCACGAGTCAGACAGGCAGTTGTCTACGAAGGGATTAAATCAGTCTGCTATCGCCTATAAACAAACTGAATTAATTGAAACTCAACGCAAACAATTTCGGTTTAGCTTGGTCTGGTGAGATTAACGTCTCGCTTTATGTGGTACAAGAGGGATATCTAGGGAGTAACCTCGCAATTTTGAACCATGGTCGAACGAAGAGGGCGACACCTGAGATGTCAGCCCTTCTCCAAAGTTCCACACCATACTTGCGGCAGGACATGAAGTATTAAAAATGGAGTTTGGATTCCTTTCCCGTTGACAGATTGAGTCCAAAATCTGAGACGCATCTACAATTGTAGAGTCAAAATATATTTACGTATTTTGTTTCGATTTTAGGCTATCTTGTTCATATTGTTATAAAAGTCTTTCTGTGAGTGTATGGTGTAAACAGTCCAACACGCAGGATAATGGAGAATGAAGGTTTATTCAAAAATATGCAGGAAAACACGTAGCACAGGTAGAGGAAACAGCAGATCTTGCACAGATTACCAATGTAAACGGACAACAATTCACAGGTAATAACAGTTCAGCACTTTGATATTTAGCAACACAACCAGTCAGCAAATCACTAACAATAACTGCACTTTCAATAGCGCTCGGCGTCTAGCAGCTTACTAGCTCGCACAGCGGATAGAACTCCAAAGACGTTCGCGCTCCAAGGCGATCCCAGTCGATCAACACTTCCTCCGTCATCCGAGCTCTCTCCTTATATAGTCTCCCGCGGCAGGCCGTGACGTCACATGGAATCATCTAGTACATTCAAGCGTATCTCCTCTGCTAATAAAGATATCGAGAAGATTCCAGCACCTTTGAGATCCCATATTTCGTCGCCAAGGTTAGGGGTCCAGACGTGGCTGCTGTCGGTCATCTCAACTTACCCTTGTAAAACTGTCTTCCCAACCATAAGACTCGCATAGCTGGGAAGCGACTTTCCATGTTTGTAGCAATATACACAAGAATATAATGACAGAGAGCAGATGGTCAAACAATATACAGATTTAGTCCAAAATTTGATACACACCTACAATTCTGCTGATAAAACCATACGTCCGTCCATTTTATCCATCTAACTCGATGCGATTTTGAGTTGTCATGGTCGTAGACAGACAGACAGACTTAACCCTTTCCAAGGCCGTGGGAGTATACTTCCCACTAAATTCATCACTGTTTAAATGCATTTTTTTAAGGTTGGCGTAAGTTCTCTCCCAAATTTTTCGATGAAACAAAAACCTGGATGTTCCAATTTCTTATTTCAAACCATAACGAAGTGTCTTGACTTGGTAATTAATAAAAGCAATTAACAAAAAATAATGTCATCTAATAAGCTAAATGAATTTTTCTTTCATTAATCTCAATACTATGATGTATTTCAGCATAGTATAAAGAATCGTAAAGCCTTCTTTATCAAAAATAATACATTTATTGGACGTTTTCCACAGCACAAAACATGCAAAACAAGCAGCACACATACACTTACATCACAAAACATTACATCGAATTCCAAGTTCAATCTCATAATTATAATTCTTTTCCGTTGCTAGGCAACGTTAGCAAAAGACAATATCGTTGCCAAACTATTTTTATTACCTTTAGAAAAGAATTAATGCCAAACGATATTTTTAATTAATTTCTTTTTCAGCCAAACGTTATTTTAAAATTAATTTCTTTTTCAGCCAAACGATATTTTAAAATTAATTTCTTTTATGACCAAAGATTTTTTTAACTAATTAATTTCTTTCTTTAAATATTTTAATAATTCTACAAATATATATTTTTTTATTCGTTACGAATATCACAATACCTAAGTTATTTTATTATACCACTACCAGAAAAAAATGGTCTTATAAAGGGTTAATCCAAAAAATGTATTTTTCGGACTCAGCAAGAACTAAAAGATGGAAATTCATCAAAACCTCGAGACCGAATTTTTGTATAATTAGAATATACTTTCTATACTTCGTATACGAGAAAGAAATAAAGGAGCTGAAGTCGAATGGAATTAAATATTATCTTAAATTTGATCCGAAGAAGCGATTTAATAAATAATTTTATTTAGACTAAAACATATTAGCATGATAATTTTTTATGCTTGATTCTGTGCGTAACGATTTTTAAATCACACAATTTACAGAAAGAATGCCAGCCTATCTGTCGTATCGCAACTCTTGAGTAGTTTCTTTCCTTTGCTATTTTTTTAAGCAACGCATTTTATATCACTCATTTTACAGAAAGTATACCAGCCTAAAAACAATAGCATGTTAAAAAAGGTTCCATTAGAAAAATTTATCTCAAATTTCCATAAGCATTGCAAATATGACGCTTTCTAATTCAATTCTAAATTAATTTATTTTGTCATCGGTGCTGTCATTGTTCTTTCAAAGTTGTCACTAGATGGCACTGTCTCATTTGAGTAAATTTTCCCTAGTCGTTGAGATGTAGGGGGATTGTAACTCAGTACATCAAGATGGCAAATATAATTATCCGAATAATTTACTCAGAGGAGAGAAAGAACAAAAGATGGAAAAAAAAAACCCGAAAAAAAAGCACGTTTTAAAGTCGCAGAATAATCAAACGAAGATAGTGGGGTTGTGATACTTGAATGAATGAACGAGAGATACAAAATATTTTCCCTTTTGGTTTACCTTTGGGGATTCTCGTATTTTAACGGAAATTCAATTTTACTTTAATCCTCTCTTGCTTCAGCGCATGTGCAGCAATTAATGTTTCATCCGATCTATTTGCTACAGATTTTTGGAATGTTTTTATTGCAATGTTTTTTTTCTTCTTTTGATTGGTTCCTGTGCCTGGGGGCTTTTTAATTTTGTTCGCTAAATTATTTATAGAGCATCATAATAACGCGGAGAGGTTGCCAGCAGATTTTCTTTTTAATATTTTGTAAACAGGAATATATCTTATTCCTTTGTTTGGGGCTACGTTTGGGAGTTTGAATTTGGAATAAGATTTGTTTATTTAATATTTCATACTCTCTGTTGTTATTAACTGGATAATATTTGGTTTACATTTTTGAATCTCATTATGCTTACAGAAATATGAAGAGTGAGATTTGAGTATTTGGATTCATGATTCAATTATTTTTCCGAAAAGCTGTTTTTCTAAAACATGATTAAATATTTAATAATTTTAAATCAACTGATGCTTTTAAAATGTGCTACACTTATATATATTTTTATTATAGATATACAGTAAGGAATATTTGTGAAATTATTTTTGAATTACTATTACTTAGAATTTGAATTACTTATTATTTAAGTAGTGCAGCTGGAAATTTTTATTAATTGATTTAGGGTTTTCAATCAATTTTTGTGGAAGATAAATAGTATTTTGGGCAATATAAAAATGGTTTTATTGTTTTTCTTTTATTATCCTAAAAAAACAAAGACACAGAACTTCTATAGATAAAAAAAATACAAATATAATATGCGGCATTTAAAAATATTACTTAACATTTTATTCACGATTTAATGGGGTAATTCTATTCATGATGCACGTGAAGTTATCTCACCAGTTTAGTTTTGGAATCCATTTCTCATCTTGCATTTGTTGCTTGCAGTATTGTGTCACAGCACAGTGTAAGACAACTATCAGTTAGAGAACAGGTTCCCAACCTGTGGTACGCGTACCCCTGGGTGTACGCGAAGGACTATTTGGGTAAGCTAACTCTAAGTTGGTAATGGCGGAAACATTAAAACGAAGAATTAAAAAAGTTACAGAATTTTGTTTCCCCAAGTTAATGCTTACTATTTAATAACTATATCACTTGAAAAGTTGATTATTATAGATCGTAAATTTTAGCCATCCTGATTACTTAATGCGAAATTATTACAATACTGATTTCATTTGTTTAGGCGTCTAACTAATACCAGTGTAAAAATGCAATAAAAAGTAAAATAAAAAATAAGTCCAGCAAATGTTATTAATTCGAGTCATTTGACTCTTTAGCTAACGTAAAACCTTAACATTATCGATAAAAGCTTCTTTGCATAGACGGATGGTTCTTGGGAGGGGGGATGATGTGACAATGGGGGGTACGCGAAAATATAAAGATTAATCAAGAGGTACACGAGGGAATAAAGGTTGGGAACCCCGAGTAGATATCTTACGATATGCGCTGTGACTTTTTCCACAAGGGGTAATACCAAATAGGAAAGAATTTATTATAATTTTAGAACGGAAAAATATAAAAATTTTCATACTATACTTTTATTGATAAGGTAGATAAATGATAAAACACTTTTTTTTCTTTTAGAAGAAATATTATTACTTGGTTTAGAACCAAATGCAATAAAGAAATATATTTATTTTTTTACTTAATTTTTTTTTGGAATATTGTCGGCATGATTACCATGTTTTATTCCCCAATTTCTCATTTGCAATTAATGACTGATATTACAAAAATAATGACCCACCAGTAGCCTAGTTCTGCTTTTGATATATCTGGCTCACAAGTAACAGAATTTTTATCGAATTTTAAATTTTTTAGTACCAGTGTACTGAAATTTTAACATCTGATTGGCGCAATTTGGCTAAGGATGGCTCTTGCGCCATTAAACCTCGCACATCCAACCAACCAACCAGTGGCCTAGTGGATTCTGCTCAGACACATGGATTGGAGGACGAAGATTATGGTTTCTATCCTTCACTGTTCTCTTAATCAGCATTTCTGAAAAATCCTTGACAACCGATCTGCGCTGTAGCGACGAATTGCTTATCGCGGGCTAACTGACTGCTGGAACTGTTCCTGGTATTCCTCCAAGCGGAATACCATTGTGGGCCACCTTCCCCTGAAATTCCTTCGGGAAGAGAACCTATTACCGTATAGCGTTAGCTAAGTCAGGCCGCCACAGCTGAAACGAACAGTCGAAAGCGGGATTTCAAATGCTTGCAAAAGGGAGCGGCGGAATCGGAATCGAGTATGAGAAGCTTATCCAGTAATTAAAGTCTTTAAAAATAGATTTTGACAGCTGCATTCGAAATCTTTTCGAAAGTATATAATTGATTTCATTGCTTTGGATTTTCATAAGCGTTTTCCTAAAATTTTCAGTAAAAACCGATAATATATCCAAGAGCGGCGTAGTGTCAAGAACTGTGCTTGCCATAGAAAACAAGTAAGGGATAGCCGAGAAGATAGGAACAGGGCATATGTCCGATGTTGTTAAGCAATGAGACTTTATTAGATCTTCAGGTAGACACGATCTTAGCTTAGAAAATTTTTATTCAGGCATAGGTGGTTTTTCGCACAGGCACTAGAGGCGTTCTCCTCATGCCTAGAGATCCTAGAGGCCCAGTGGCGTAGCGACCGGGGGCCAAAGGGGGTATAGATGCCTCGGATACCAGTTTTAGGGGGCGCCATAGAGTCAAAACAATAGTGCGTTTATGGCATCTTTTAAAGTAAATATAAGGGATCTAAAAGATAATATCATGCCCTGGGCGCTAGTCACGTTTGTCAAGCCACCTCTGGAGACAGTTGGGGTAAGAAAAAATCTTAATATTCCCCGGGTGCCTCTCACTCTCGCTACGCCACTAGCCACGGTGTGAAAACTTCAATGTCTTTATGTCACTTTTTAAAGTCAAATACGATAAGGGGGCGGAAAAATACCACACCCCGGACGCCGTTTACACACGTTAAGACGCTGTTGATGCCTGGGGCAAGTGGCGAAAAATAATACTATGACCCGGGCGCCACTTACCCTCGCTACGCCACTGTGAATGCCTCAGAATCTAGTTAACGTACATTGCAGTGCTAGGCCGATGGCATATTTACGACACTGATTAGGGGAAGGGGGCTCAAAACAATTTTGCTACTGTGGTCTCATGTTGTCAAAATCCGCCACTGAATTCAGACGGTTCAAGCAACTAAAATGATAACGAAAATCAAACAAATAGACGTAATGAGAAATTTTATTATTAAGTATTTATTTTGAAGGAAGGCTTCTCTCCTGTACGAATGAATCGATTCCCTATAGAAATGTATGGTATCTGTTGCGGTCAACGGAGTAAATTGGTTATTATATATAATCACCGTGCTAATTATATATAATGACCGGATTTTTATGCGGTTATGATATATAATGACCGATTATTATATGTAATTGCTGCGATGGTTATATACAATAACCGATTACACACATTGACCGTAACATATCGATGATCAATTATAGAGCTTCTTGAATAATCGAAAAACGGATTTCGTTCATTAACCGTTCAAACACTGTACATGAAATGAAAACCTTGCATAATTCTTTAAATCAAGGGTTCTTAAATCTTGTGTCCCTTCCTTCCCGAAGAGGAGTTATGAAAACTAGCAAAAGGACGCCTTCTTTCACATTCTTCTTTAAGAAAAATATTTAACAAGAGTTTGACATAAAAATATGAGCTATTTCAAATATAATTTCCTTCAACCTTCCAGCGGGCGCTCCTGCACAAATTTACGACATATCGTGCATCGTATTACATAAATACATCGTGCTGTTTTACAAAAATAAATACAACTTTTATTTATGTTATCTTTATTTATTAGTTTAATAGCAAACAAAGATTTTATAAATAAAAATTGCACCTAAATTTATAAAAGAACGACATAAATATGTAATACGATGCACAATGGAAGTATCTTTTGAAAACGCGCGCCCGCTGGAAAGTTAATGTTTCATTTATTGTATAATTTCCTATTTCAGAGACACAAGGTAAACCTTTTTAAAGGGAAAATGTGGTCGTTAATTTTTTTTTCAGGTTAACTTCAACTTAAATAGACATTTCTATTTAAATGAACGAATTATATCTTTGAAGCCATATAAATTATAATGAAAAGATTAAATTATTTTTCAGCGTTTAGAACTCAGACTACGCTAGATATTCGCCTGTTGCAAAGTTTTACAAATGAAATTTATTGCTAATAACTATCAAGAAACAAACATTTGAGGCGTCGAGAACCACAATGGGCCAACTCACAATTTTCTCTTAACCGATTTGGGCACCATATTTCATAAATAATGCAAGTGAACTATTTGACAGTTGTAATGTCTTGAATAAGACAAGTTAAAACTCTTTTCATTCACTCTGATTTTGAAGGAAACAATGTTTTCCATTTCAGTATTTTCCTAGTGGCGAGATAGTTTTAATGTTTCGAAAATACGCTTTGCAATTTGAACAGAAAGTTTCCTTCACGACATTACGAGATAAAATACTTGTAGAGAAATAACATGACTTCGCTGAACACATACCAAGGAGGTGAATATCGATTGCAATCTAAGTCGAAAACGAACCCATTCATTATTTGGTGATGTCTAATATTTTGGCTATACATCATAGTCATAAAATCCTAATGTAGAAGAAATCCTAATGTTATCAAATCCTAATGTAG
>BGPR01040581.1:0-13905 GCA_013235015.1 Araneus ventricosus | reverse complement strand
GCAATTTAGTGAAATGATAACGGAAGAAAAGCATTTATTTATTTTGCATGAAAATATAACAATCACTCAAAATCTGATATTGTTATGACTGATATACAGAAACAGGAAAGGAAAAATTGTGTGTGGGGATGGAGTAAAAAATTCATGTAATTCATTTTTTATTTTGTGGTAATATTTGAGAAATCATTACCTTTTTCCTTAAAGTCTTTTCCCTTACCCCTGATGGGTAGTTTTGTAGTATTTCTTCAGAAGCTGCACACCAGTCAAATTCAGTGTGGTTTTCTAAAGTCAAAATATTTAATAAAAATCACCATTAAAATGAAAAAAAAAATAGCAGTATGTAAAAAAGGAGAATAAATATAAGTATACAGATGTTTCCTTTTCATTAACGATATGAAACAAACTTCAAATATATGATTTAATATTACAACTGAAATCAGACAAAAGTCGTGTACTCCAGCAAGTGTAAGAAGTGTAACAGCATATTTCAACATATATATATATATTAGGGTGGATTGCTCTTCTATGGAGGGAAAAAAAATTATTATTAATCAAAACCTACCTATGCGGAAAAGATGTTCTATGGTATGGAGGTTAAGAGAAAAATAATAAAAGAAATTAAATTCAAAATTTAATACTGCCACAAGGGGGTTGAATTTTTGAAAAAAATGGAAAAATACTTAATTTTGATTATACAATTTTTTAAAAAATATTATTAGTAATCAAAACCTACTTATAGGGAAAAGATGCTCTATGGTATGGAGATTAAAAGAAAAATAATAAAAAAAATTTAATTCAAAATTTAATACTGCTGAAAGGGGGTTGAATTTTCGAAAAAAATGGAAAAATACTTAATTTTGATTATTGATTATATGATTTTAGATTCAAAATAATTGTGTTTTTTTGCAATATAAATAACCAAAAGTGATTATTACTGAATAGTGAGTAGTATAATGTAAGAAACTGAAACTCAACTGAAAGAAAAATGATAATCGTGTCACGGGATCGGAAAGTCACTTTACAAAAACTAAGGCCGCGAAACGAAAATTGAAGCAAGAGCAATATGAGGAGAGAAACAAAACACTGACTGGTGTTTCTTCCAGTTCAAATGGATTTGAATAATGAATGTAAACTGAAGGAGCTATGTGCGAGCATCTTGACCTATCTGCACCATCAGCTATCATTGAAAGCGGAGTCCAAAACGCTGACGGCGTCACAATCACACCTGACAGTGACAAAATTTTCAGCTGTAGCTAAAACATTGGACAGATTTGGTTTTTCCGACAGAGCAGGTGCTGCCATTGTATCAGCTGCGCTTCAAGATGTGGGCATTATCTCAGAAAGCAAAGTTTTGAATGTTGTTGATAGAAATAAAATTCAGCGTGAGAGAACAAAGGCAAGAACCACTCTATCGTCTCAGTCATTATAAAATATTATGACCATGACCAGTTTGGTTTATACTTCAATGGGCGAAAAGACAGGACTATAAATGGAAGACAACTTAAGAAAAGTCATAATAGAAGAACACGTAGCTTGTTAAAAGAACCTGGTTCTGAGTACATCTGCCACGTGTCTGTAAATTTCGGGAGAGCGCAAATCACTGGAAATCGCATATATAGTTTTTTGTCATGCGTTGACACTGACATAGATGTGACAAAGTTGGTTGTGATTTATTGTGACGGAACATCTGTCAAAACAGGTGTCAAAGAAGGTATTATACATAACATGGAACTGATCCTGAATCGTCCACTACAATGGTTTCTGCGCCAGTTACACGCCAACGAGCTCCCACTACGGCAAAATAGGAAAATCGTTGGCTGGATGCGAGAAGCTACCTGTAGTTTCAATCACGCAATAGAATGCATGCTATTTGAAGTGACTAACAAGAAAGACTTAAGTCCTGATCAACTGTACTTAATGAAAATTTGTGAAGCCATTAACTGCGGACATTGCAGAGAAAGTCTGTCGAAGAGAAATCCTGCAAAGTTTGCCGCTCAAGATTGCTTACAACCGTGAACAGAATTATTAGGCTCTATGTAGCTGACGAAAATCCATCCGAGGCTTTATTGACATTAACGACGTTCATTGTAAAAGTATATGCTCTTATGTGGTTCAAGATCAAAACGAAACCATCAGTAATCTATGATGCACAGCATTTGCATCAATCAATCGTTCTATTGCGTTATTTGTAGAATGATTTGAAGGATATAATAGACCCTGTTCTTAAAAGAAACTGATTTTTTGGCAATCCAGAAAATGTCCTGATATCAAGGCTAGCTGACGACAGAAATCACATAAGGGAATTAGCCCTTCTGAAAGCACGCAAAGTCAAACGGTCTGCTGCAACCACAACCATTGCAACGAATAATATTCGTATCTTCAATTTACCAGCTTTTGACCTTTGTGCGATGGATTATGTGGACTTGATTAAGTAGGAAAATATGACAGAGCCTCCACTTACTGAAAGATTCAGCGAAGACATGGTTACAGAAGCAATAGTAAGCCCAGCAATTGTTCAGGAGGCAATACTACCTACTACCAACTGCCTTACTCAAGCTACAGAACGAATAATCAAAGTAGTCATGGAAGCAGCTGCTGCAGTCTGCAGACCATCTAGAAGGGACGGGTTTATAAGAAATCGCCTGTAATCACGAAGCCTAATTCCAGTTTTTAACGCCAAACATGAGTACCGTCTACTGTAATTTTGACAGTTTTCTACGTTTTCTCTTGATTTAATACTAAAGAAGCTATTAAATATATCTGAAGTTATTTTCTTGTAACCATTTAGTATACATCTTCTTATTGCAATTAACAACAAAAATACTAAAATGTTTGTTTCACTTTAATAAAAAATCACTGACTTTTTACCATAAAAAGGCTCAAATACCTAAATTTTATCCCCCGTGCAGCAGTTCTTAACCTACAATTTAATTTTTTATTTTATTTTTCTATTTATCTATATACCATAGAACATCTTTTCCGTATAGGTAGGATCGATTTTTTTTTTTTCTTCAGAATTTCAAAACCTACCTATGCGGAAAACATGTTCTATGGTATGGAGATTAAGAGAAAAATAATTAAAAAAAATTTAGTTCAAAATTTAATACTGCTAAAAGGGGGTTGAATTTTCGAAAAAAATGGAAAAATACTGAATTTTGCTTATATGATTCTTAAAAAAAATTATTATTAATCAAAACCTACTTCAGCGGAAAAGATGTTCTATGGTATAGAGATTAAGAGAAAAATAATAAAAAAAATTAAATTGTAAATTTAATACTAATGAAAGGGGGTTGGATTTTCAAAAAAAAAAAAAAAAAAAAAGGAAAAATACTTAATCTTGATTATTGTTTATACGATTTTAGATTCGAAAAATTTTTTTTTTTTTTTTTTTTTTTGCAATATAAATAACCAAAAGTGATGATTAATGAGTAGTATAATGTACATTGCAACATTTTATGACTCAGCTCCCCCTCCCCACACCATCAAATCAGTCCGGCTAAACAACTAGAGCAATAGGCAATACCATCTTTTTTCTGTCTCCTGCTTTATCCTCCCACTCCTCCAGTGGAAGTCGGAAGTGGTACTTCATGGAATCTTCCCCACAGTCACACCTGTAGTGACAAAAGTCTTTGCTGCAGTTAGAACATTGGACCGATTTGGTATTTCTGACCAAGTAGGCGCTGCCATAGTGTCAGCTGCACTTCATGATGTGGGCATTATCTCAGAAAGCAATGTTTTGAACGTTGTTGACAGAAATAAAATTCGGTGTGGGAGAACAAAGGCAAGAACCACTCTATTGTCTCAGGTCATAAAAGATTATGACCATGACCAATTTGGTTTATACTTCGATGGGCGAAAAGACAGGACTCTATCAATGGAAGACAACAGAAGAAAAGTCATAATAGAAGAACACATAAGCTTGGTAAACGAACCTGGCTCTGAGTACATCGGCCACGTGTCTGTAAATTTTGGGAGAGCACAAATTATTGGAAATAACAGTAATAAAGTTGGTTTCGACGGAACATCTGTCAACACAGGTGTCAAAGGAGGTATTATACGTAACATGGAACTGATCCTGAATCGTCCACTACAATGGTTTGTGTGCCAGTTATATGCCAACGAGCTTCCACTACGTCATCTTTTCGTGCATGTGGATAGAACCACAACTGGACCCAGAAGCCTGACTGGTGAAATAAGAAAATCTTGGGCTGCATGCGAGAAGCTCTCTGTAGTTTCATCCACGCCAATAGAAAACACGCTATGTGAAGTGACTAACAAGAAAGACTTAAGTACTGATCAACTGTACTTAATAGAAATTTGTGAAGTCATAAACTGCTGACATTGCAGAGAAAGTCTGTCGAAGGTAAATCCTGGAAAAGTTTGCCTCAAAGTGGCTTAGAATCGCGAACAGAATTCTCAGGTTCAATCTAGCTCACGAAAATTCATCCAAGGCTTTATTGACATTAACGACAATCATAGCAAAAGTCTATGCGTCTATGTGGTTCAAGATCAAAATGAAACCATAATTAATCTATGAGGCACAGCATTTGTATCAATCAATCGTTCTATCGTGTTATTTCTCGAATGATTTGAAGGATGTCATAGACCCTCTTATTAAAAGAAACTGATTTTTTGGCCATCCAGAAAATGTCCTGATATCAATGCTAGCTGACGACAGAAATCACATAAGGGAATTAGCCCTTCGAAGAATTCTGAAAGCATACAAAGTCATTGCCTACTGCTCTAGTTGTTTAACCTGACTGATTTGACGGTGGGGGGAGGGAGAGCTGAGTCATAAAATGTTGCAATGTACATTATACTACTCAATACTCATTAATCATCACTTTTGGTTATTTATATTGCAAAAAATAATTATTTCGAATCTAAAATCGTATAATCAAAATTAAGTATTTTTCCATTTTTTCGAAAATTCTACCCCCTTTCGGCAGTATTCAATTTTGAATTTTTTTTATTATTTTTTCTCTTAATCTCCATACCATAGAACATCTTTTCCGTATAAGTAGGTTTTGATTAATAATAATATTTTTCTAAAAATTGTATAATCAAAATTAAGTATTTTTCCATTTTTTTGAAAATTCAACCCCCTTGTGACAGTATTAAATTTTGAATTTATTTTTTTAAAATTATTTTTCTCTTAATCTCCATACCATAGAACATCTTTTCCGCATAGGTAGGTTTTGATTAATAATATATTTTTTTTTCCTTCATAAAAGAGCGATCCACCCTAATACATATTAGGGTCATATTATAAATTCACTTTTTGATCCACTTCAATAGTATAATTTTGCTAGAGAATTTGCACTTGTATACATTTTCAGTAACAATTCAGCATATCCCACTAAAACTTGAAACTTTTTTTTTTTAGTTTATTAAAATTTTTATTTATGATTTATAAAAGTGATTTGAAGAATCAGCAATTACCATTGATTATACTGCACTGGATTTAAATATTTATGAAACATAAAGTTCAAAATGGCAAAAAAAGTGTATGTGAAGGATAAAAAAAGAAATTCTTACTCCTCCTTAACATACATATGTTTTCCTTTAGTTTTTCCCACAAATGATTTAATAAAAGATAGATTCAAAGGGCTTTAATTCTTAAAATTAAGTTATTATAAAAATGCTTTTTAAATTATCACCTTATTTAAAAATGAACTTCAACTGAATCATAAACAAAACAAAATTACAAAGTCATAGTAATCATACCTTTATCACTTTGAGAAGGATCTAATTTTTTTCTTTTTGCTGGTGTATCATTTTGAATGTCACCTGGTCGCTTAACTGAGGAATTTGCAGAACTACCATTGAATACCGAGCTTGTTCCATTAGTGATGGGTGTGCCATTGATCTCAGGTGTTTTGTTATTGTCTGCTTCAGATTCATTCTAACAAAATAAAATTCTTAAAATAAATATTGCAACAAACTAATTAATGTTTACAGATAGACTTCACACATAATAATTCAGTAGTACAATATTTAATACACATTGACCTGTTAAAATCTATTTCAAAATTTACTGTAAAAAAGATCAATTGTTCTTTTTAAAGATATTTTAAACTGCATCCACTTTATGTTGATATCAGATAAACATTGCATGAAGTGAAAACAAAATTGGGGCAAAATAAAAAGCCAAAGATGCTAGAGTACATTTTAAAATCTCCAATATTAAAATTAGTCTCAATATATAAAATTAAATTTGTAACAAATGTAACAACAGATGAATGTTTAAAATTATAAAATGAGTAGATATACTTGTATTTCCAGAGTGAAAATATTAAACATGGAATAACCAATCTCTTGACAGATCCCTTGAACATTAAAATTCCTTTTTTATTCTACACTGATTTAAAAATAAACAGTATGCCTAGGTGATGTTTTTAAGTTTACTACTGTATTCTCTCATTTATGATCTACATAGAAGTATCATGAAAGGAATTTGCAATTAGGCAGCAATGAACAGGAAACTATATATCTGCAATAAAAATATTTTTTAGGAGAGGAGACTTATCCAAGTTTTTTTGAAGAAAAGCCTTATATTTCTTTTATTTTCAAATAATTTTTTTAGAATTTAGTGACCCACAAAAATTTTCTTGCAACCCCTCTGGGGGTCACGACCCACAGTTTGAGCACCAGTGGTCTAAATAGATGGTAAAGAATATGAAACAGTTGAGTGATTAAACTGTTTTGAATTGAAACGGTTTTGTCTATTCAAAATCTTAATCTTATTTTGCTTATATATTCTTGGGTAATATAAAATATTTTCATATTTTTTGCAGTTTAAAGAAAAGTAATTAACAAAAGTTTTGAGTGGTTTATAAAATGAAAAGATCGAAATTCAAAATGACTAGAATCCATCTCAATCAGATTTCAGCCTTAAAACTTAACTAAAATTCTTATATAAAATATAAAGAATTTTAAACCTAATTTTTGATACAAAAGATTTTTTTTTAATTCTAAAATCGGTCAACAGATTTTCTAAGTTCACTTTATAGATTAGCAACAACAAGGATATAAATGGTATATACAATGTATAAACACTATGTCCACTCTTATCGTAGCCCAATAGTTAATTTCTAAACCTCCAGTTGGAAAAATACATGACAGGAAGAATTATATTTTATGTTGTTTGAGTCAATAAACATACTACTGAAAAAGTTGCAAAGCCTAAATTTTTATACAGACCCCATGTTATCTTACTTATAAAAGGCAATGTTTGCATGTGTGTGTGATGTCCAGGCGAATCTATTGCACTTACATCCATGAAATTTGGCATACAGGTAGTCGTAATGGTAACTCAATGCACCTCAAAGCTGGAATTTTAAAATTTAATCTAGAAAATTTTTTATTTAATATTTTGTGTTGTTTTGGGTGATTTTTCACACGTTTTTGGTCTGTCCATGAGAAATAATGATCGGAAAAAAACAATCGATGCACCAAATAGAGCAAACAGTTATTTTAATGACGTTTGTTTTGAAAGTTTAACATAGTTTCCTGAATTTTGAGAAATTTTTAAATAATAGTCAGTTTTCTCATGAAATTTTAAGATTTCAAAATCAAATGACTCCATCTCACGTTCTAATTTTATCTTTTTGAAACGTTTTGAGCTAATAAATGAAACGTTTCTGCTTCATTTGAAACAAGAACGGTTAAAATACCATTTTAAGTCGATTTTTTATTAATTTTTTAGTTGATGGGGTCAGAGATGTTTTTTTCAAAGGAAGAACTATTTTACGGAAATCCCGTTCCATCAAAGTGCGCACCATCTACCGGAAAAAATTAGAGCAATGACTTTATTTGGCATCCTGCCATCAACGAGAATAGATACGGAATATGATGAATTACTTTTATTGCTTTAGTCTGAATGAACTATTACACCGTTTAAGCAGGTTAGGCAAAGGGTTTTTTCTCCTTTTGGTTATTTTTTCTTTGTACGGGGCGTCTGGTGTGTTATGTTCTGATCAATTTCACCTTACACTTTAAGCTCATGAAAGACCATTTTTTAACCTAGGTGGATTGTATTTTGATTTATATTTTTATACTTTTGATTTGTTTGTTTTATGTACTTATTGATAGTCAAGCATAAAAGTTTGTTAAAAAAACAAATGTTGTTTATTTGCGCATTTTGTTTAATGTTTAATAATGATTTTCACGTTGCAATTTTTTAATATTGTTTTGGATTAACATACTCTGTACTGTTTTCCTATAGCTCAAATGTCATTATCGCAAAGAAAAATAAGCAGCAAAATCAATAATGTGTATCTTCTGTTTTGACTTTCTCGTGTCATTGTGGGCATTTTTTTTTTTTTCATTTTGTTGAAGTCCTGTTTCCATGGGCAACACCGTGAGCATACTGCTAGTTAATTATATTTAGTAAAATATTCGTGACACACTAAAATTTTAAACAAAAAAAGTTTCACTAAAACTGACCAACTTATGGAGCTTTGAATATCGCTGACTTAAGACAGTTTCAATCAGGGTGGCCATTATTTTTGCTGTTTCAGTTTCCCTGACTTTTCCCCGACATTTCCAGGTTTTATAAAAAATTTCCCAGACTTTTTTTGGAGGTAGTCTATCAACCATAGAAAAAAATCACCTGCACATTGGCCATACTAAGTATTCATTCAAGGCAGTATGTTTTTGAATAAAAAAGCAAAATGTTTGAAAAAAGAACATTTATTTAAAACTTTTAAACAATAAACCATAAAATAACTAATACATCTTTACAATGAACAATTCCACTGTACCGAATTTTCCAGGTTTTTCTGATTAAAAATACAAACTTAAAAAATCTTTACGACGATCAAAATCTCAATAAAAATACACGTTGCAAAATAAAACATAACAAGGCAGAGAAAAAAAAATGTAAGAAAACGATTTTTTACTGATGTTTATAAATTAAAACACAAAAGCATAATATTCTGTCACACGAATGGAATCGAATAGTTTGCAAAAGAAAAAAAGCAACTTTTTATTCCAACCAACTTCCTTCAATACGAA
This sequence comes from Araneus ventricosus, assembly GCA_013235015.1. Taxonomy (NCBI): domain Eukaryota; kingdom Metazoa; phylum Arthropoda; class Arachnida; order Araneae; family Araneidae; genus Araneus; species Araneus ventricosus. Next base: position 4,887 of record BGPR01040581.1, on the reverse strand, counting down.
TGGACACTATATAAAGAGAAATAAATAAAATAAAACATCAAAGACAAAAAAGAGAGAAAAAATAAAATTCGCGAAAATGGGGGAAAACCTGAATTTACCATTTAAAATTAAATAAATAAAAATCTAATTTGAATTTTTTTTTAAATTACTGTGGCGTCAGCTCCCCTCTTGTGCTAATCCATCACTTTGCTAAATTTGATCTCATATGTCAAAGATCCGGACAGGCGTAAAGAACGAAAAAAAAAAAAAAAACGAACATGCATGCATAATACTAAAAAAATTGTTCTTTTATATGTATCGGTAACGGCTGTCCCATACTTTGAAGATCCCATAATTTATCAAAATGATCAGTAATCATAATGTTTCCCAACACCCAGAGAAAAAAAACATACACAAAATAAATGAACAAAAAAAATGCTGAAAGAAAATATTAGCACTAATTTCAAATACTTCATAATTCAATAAAAAGATCTCCAGAAATGGAAAAACAAACTAATTCTGGTATAACTCCTATTTGATATTAAATCATCATTAAAGCAGGCAGTAGTGTGGATGCTAACTTGTAGACAGATAAAGAGAAATTTACGATCTCGTAAGCTATCTGAATCTCTACAACATATAGCCACATCCTGGTTCTTCTTCCACACGTAAGTGTGATTATACTATAGATTTTCATCTCAAGAAGTATCATCTAATTTAACTACAAAAAGGAACCTGATTCTGTTCATATAGTCCAGACAACAAACGTCCAAAATGGGAGTGAAAAAACATAACTCATATCGTTTTGAAAATTGGTACACATGTTAGTGAGGGGCTTATTATGAACATACTAAAAATCCCCGTTCCTGGGGGCGAGTTCGCGGCGCCATCTTGGATTTCATCCCTCCTTTTTTAGTTTTTCCTGAATATCTCAAAAAATATTCAGTTTTCAAATTACAATTGATTAAACAAATTAAAGAGCATAAAATTCCCTACAAACATATATTTTTATTTTTCTTCCAGCTTTAATAGTTTCCCAGATAATGGGTCTCAAAAGTTAACGCCATCTTTGATTTTGCCTCCCTTTTTTAGTTTCTCTTGAATATCTCGAAATCTATTCAATTTTTAAATTACATGTAATCAGCAAATTAAAGAGCGTAAAATTCCCTACAAACACATGCTTTTATTTTTGTTTTAGCTCTAATAGTTTCCGAGATAATGGATTTAAAAATTTGCCGTCATCTTGGATTTTATCCCCTTTCTTTAATATCTCGAAAACAATTTGATTTTCAAATTACATTAAATACAACAAATTAATGATCGTAAAATTCCCAACCAATGCATGCTTTTATTTATTTTCTAGCTTTAATAGTTTCAGCGATATTTAAGTAAAACTAAAAGGGAAAGATAAAAACCAAAATGGTTGCAAATTTTGAAATCCATTATCTCGGAAACTACTAAAGCTTAAATAAAAATAAAAGCATGCGTTTGTAGGGAATTTTGCGCTCTTTAAATTGCTGACTACGTGTTATTTAAAAATTGAATACATTTCGAGATATTCAAGAGAAACTAAAAAAGGGGGATGAAATCCAAGACCGCGACAACTTCCGAGACCCATTATCTGGAAAACAATTAAAGCTGGAAGAAAAATATAAGCATGTATTTGTAGGGAATTCTACGCTCTTCAATTTGTTAAATCAATTGTAATTTGAAAACTCAATAGTTTTTGAGATATTCTGGAAAAACTAAAAAAAGGGGATGAAATCCTAGATGGCGCCGTGAGTTTACTCCCAGGACCAGGGACTTTTATTATGTTTATCAGAAGCCCCTAACGAACATGTGTACCAATTTTCAAAACTATATGATTTAATGTTTTTTTCAAACTCTTCGTTGACTGGACTAATAGCCCAAATTTCGATCCCTCGGAAATTTAAATACATGAACACGAATGGCATTCGTTTTTGACTGCCAGTAGATGACTGATTTTCATTGGTTACCAATGGTGTTTCATTCTATTTATAAAAAAAGATCAGCGAATTGTAGCTTGCAATAAGAATTATCAAAATAAAAAAATTCCAGGTTTAGAATAAATTTCTCAGACTTTCCCCTGATTTTTCCCGGTCTCTCAAAATTCCCTGACTATTCCCGGTTTTCCGGTCGGGTGGCCACCCTGTTCAATGGCCCCCTCGAGGAAGATCATCCAATCAATGAGCAACTCTTACTCAACACAGCCACCGATTAGTTTAAAATTATGAAATTCAAAGTTCCATAATTTGGTCAGTTTTAGTCGCAGAAGAGTGTAACTTTTCTTTGTTTAAAATTTTAATGTCAAAAATACTTAACTAAATGATTAATAGGACTGGGGGGGGGGGGGGCTGTATAAAAATTTAGACTTTGCAACATTTTGAGCAGTACTGTTGTAAAGTGAAGCGAGAAGTAACCGCCACCAGGCGGCGATGTTGTTGCGTCAGCCTGCAAGCTGACGGATGTAATAGAACTACTTGTGATCTCGGCGTTGCCGTATGTTTTATGTGTATCTCTGTGTTTGTGTCGTCCATTGTCAATAAACGTATGTGTCTGAAAGGCTTTTAGTCTTATTTGGCCAAAGTACCCAGCATCTGGTAGATGCAAGCCCCATGAGATTATGAACTCTATGATTCTATGTTAAATGGTTTTCGAACAAGTACATTTATTGACTCAAACAACATAAAATATAGTTCTTCCCATCATGCAAACATTTTTCCAATTGAAACTATATGTCTATCTCTAACAGTTTAGAAATTAGCTATTGGGCCATGATAAGAGGGGGGCATCCTGTATATATATATACAAAACCAGATATAACAAATTTATTACAGTTTTCTAATACACAAAGAATAATAAATGAAAAAAAACACTCTCACATATATAAAGCTTAAATCACTTTGAAATGCATAAATTTACACTTAGATTAAATTATGCTTACTTTTTTACCCTGATCAAAAATTTCCCAGGCCTCAGAAATCAGTCTAGGGTTCCTCACTTTTAAGCTGTTGGCAAGAAAATTCTGCATCAAAATATTACAAAAAGTTAACAAAAAATTTCAAAACACAGCCATACATATAAATAAATAAAAAAGTTATAAAAAGTTTATCAAAATTTATTACACGCAAAATATTCATTTTAATATCAAAACAGTAACTTATAACAGTATTATAAGTTAGTCTTAAAACACATATTACAAAATATATGCTTAATAAGCATAACATAACAGCAAATAAAACTAAAAGAAGGATGATCAAGTTTAACAAGAACAAATCAATATATACTAGGTCAGCATAACTAGGCAGAAAGACGACTATTCACACTTGGTGTGTATTTCGACTATCTCAATTGCACTTCCTACACAGTAGTAGTTGGAGTAGTTGAAACAGGACTCAGTATCATCATTTGAATGTCATACATGGTTTTTATGTAATCAGTTGTTAACAATTCTTAATAGAGTGGAAGTAACTTTGGTTCATAGCTTTCATGAAAATAAAGGTCCCTGCGTGATTAATCTTTCATTGAATCTATGAACATGCTGAAATATTGTTACAAAGTTGTTTCCCTGACATGCTAATCTTAGGTTAAGAAAGAGTTTTACAGGGGTTTTAATGGAAGCCAACCCAATGAACTCGGAATTTAGACAAAATGAAACTTCTAGAAAATTCATGAGTTGTGGTCCTATCGCTACTAGGAACAGAAATATCCAGAACCTTCGAGAGACTACTATGTGATGTCACTTCCTGTAGGAAAAGATATAAAAAGCAGCCTCTCAAACCAAAAGTGAATCAGTTGGAGTTTGGTCAATAGTGAGGCTGGTGAACTGATAGACTTTTAGCGTCATTGAAAATGATGTGACTGATATTTATAAGTGATCTGCAACATGTTTGAGTTATTAAATTTAAAAAATGCTGTTAGTTTTGTTACCTGTGGTAAGTTTAACTTTTCTGGAATATTCCTAAACTAAAGAGACATTTATTATTCTTTTTTTTTATCCTGCAAGTAAGACTGCATTCATGTACACCCGCCAAACAATTTTTGTAAATATATTGATTGCAAAAGTATTTTATACTTCTAATTCTTTAGTTTTGAGTACTTATTAATTCCTTGACAGAGAGATCAGGGAAATACATACATAACTATTTTTTCTCACAATAAAAATGTTTTTAACATAAATATATTAGAGTTATCACCATATAATAGACAAATAAGTAATATTTTTATTGGAATTTGTTAATATCTGGATATACTTGTTTCTTTTTTTTTTTGCCAGAATTCCAGTTCCTTTAAAATTTGTCTTCATCTTAAATTCCTCTGTGTTCTTAATTAATTGTAGATTATTTTTAGTTCCACAATTAACCACTAATTATATTATACTTAAGAACAAAATTAACAGAAGTGCCAATGAGCCAAGATTTAATAAAATGAAAGTTTGGAAATATTTCCATGAATATTTTGCAATTTTCCCAGTATATGAAAAAGTTATGAAGATGATTTTCAAGATGTTTTATTTCAACTGCTTTAAATATGTCTCAAAAGTGATATTTAAATCTCTAGCACAATCAGTGATCATGAATAATTGTTTATTTAGAATGAATTATCATTTAAAAAGCATTTGTATGAATTTATACTGTCTGATTTTACCTTCTCCCATTAACAATTCAACTGATGAAAAATTTCACAAAACAATATAATAGACAAAACTATTAACTTTTCAATACAGTTTTTCTCTATAACTTCCTTACTAATAATTAGCAAATATTAACAAAAAATAAATATTTAATTACCAGGTAAGTTTAGATAATTCCATAAAAGGATGGTTACAAGAAAATTTCTTTCAAATTTAAACGAAATTCAAACTCTGTTGCATCAACTGTTGAGACA
>BGPR01040580.1:0-13905 GCA_013235015.1 Araneus ventricosus | reverse complement strand
CTACATTAGGATTTGATAACATTAGGATTTCTTCTACATTAGGATTTTATGACTATGATGTATAGCCAAAATATTAGACATCACCAAATAATGAATGGGTTCGTTTTCGACTTAGATTGCAATCGATATTCACCTCCTTGGTATGTGTTCAGCGAAGTCATGTTATTTCTCTACAAGTATTTTATCTCGTAATGTCGTGAAGGAAACTTTCTGTTCAAATTGCAAAGCGTATTTTCGAAACATTAAAACTATCTCGCCACTAGGAAAATACTGAAATGGAAAACATTGTTTCCTTCAAAATCAGAGTGAATGAAAAGAGTTTTAACTTGTCTTATTCAAGACATTACAACTGTCAAATAGTTCACTTGCATTATTTATGAAATATGGTGCCCAAATCGGTTAAGAGAAAATTGTGAGTTGGCCCATTGTGGTTCTCGACGCCTCAAATGTTTGTTTCTTGATAGTTATTAGCAATAAATTTCATTTGTAAAACTTTGCAACAGGCGAATATCTAGCGTAGTCTGAGTTCTAAACGCTGAAAAATAATTTAATCTTTTCATTATAATTTATATGGCTTCAAAGATATAATTCGTTCATTTAAATAGAAATGTCTATTTAAGTTGAAGTTAACCTGAAAAAAAAATTAACGACCACATTTTCCCTTTAAAAAGGTTTACCTTGTGTCTCTGAAATAGGAAATTATACAATAAATGAAACATTAACTTTCCAGCGGGCGCGCGTTTTCAAAAGATACTTCCATTGTGCATCGTATTACATATTTATGTCGTTCTTTTATAAATTTAGGTGCAATTTTTATTTATAAAATCTTTGTTTGCTATTAAACTAATAAATAAAGATAACATAAATAAAAGTTGTATTTATTTTTGTAAAACAGCACGATGTATTTATGTAATACGATGCACGATATGTCGTAAATTTGTGCAGGAGCGCCCGCTGGAAGGTTGAAGGAAATTATATTTGAAATAGCTCATATTTTTATGTCAAACTCTTGTTAAATATTTTTCTTAAAGAAGAATGTGAAAGAAGGCGTCCTTTTGCTAGTTTTCATAACTCCTCTTCGGGAAGGAAGGGACACAAGATTTAAGAACCCTTGATTTAAAGAATTATGCAAGGTTTTCATTTCATGTACAGTGTTTGAACGGTTAATGAACGAAATCCGTTTTTCGATTATTCAAGAAGCTCTATAATTGATCATCGATATGTTACGGTCAATGTGTGTAATCGGTTATTGTATATAACCATCGCAGCAATTACATATAATAATCGGTCATTATATATCATAACCGCATAAAAATCCGGTCATTATATATAATTAGCACGGTGATTATATATAATAACCAATTTACTCCGTTGACCGCAACAGATACCATACATTTCTATAGGGAATCGATTCATTCGTACAGGAGAGAAGCCTTCCTTCAAAATAAATACTTAATAATAAAATTTCTCATTACGTCTATTTGTTTGATTTTCGTTATCATTTTAGTTGCTTGAACCGTCTGAATTCAGTGGCGGATTTTGACAACATGAGACCACAGTAGCAAAATTGTTTTGAGCCCCCTTCCCCTAATCAGTGTCGTAAATATGCCATCGGCCTAGCACTGCAATGTACGTTAACTAGATTCTGAGGCATTCACAGTGGCGTAGCGAGGGTAAGTGGCGCCCGGGTCATAGTATTATTTTTCGCCACTTGCCCCAGGCATCAACAGCGTCTTAACGTGTGTAAACGGCGTCCGGGGTGTGGTATTTTTCCGCCCCCTTATCGTATTTGACTTTAAAAAGTGACATAAAGACATTGAAGTTTTCACACCGTGGCTAGTGGCGTAGCGAGAGTGAGAGGCACCCGGGGAATATTAAGATTTTTTCTTACCCCAACTGTCTCCAGAGGTGGCTTGACAAACGTGACTAGCGCCCAGGGCATGATATTATCTTTTAGATCCCTTATATTTACTTTAAAAGATGCCATAAACGCACTATTGTTTTGACTCTATGGCGCCCCCTAAAACTGGTATCCGAGGCATCTATACCCCCTTTGGCCCCCGGTCGCTACGCCACTGGGCCTCTAGGATCTCTAGGCATGAGGAGAACGCCTCTAGTGCCTGTGCGAAAAACCACCTATGCCTGAATAAAAATTTTCTAAGCTAAGATCGTGTCTACCTGAAGATCTAATAAAGTCTCATTGCTTAACAACATCGGACATATGCCCTGTTCCTATCTTCTCGGCTATCCCTTACTTGTTTTCTATGGCAAGCACAGTTCTTGACACTACGCCGCTCTTGGATATATTATCGGTTTTTACTGAAAATTTTAGGAAAACGCTTATGAAAATCCAAAGCAATGAAATCAATTATATACTTTCGAAAAGATTTCGAATGCAGCTGTCAAAATCTATTTTTAAAGACTTTAATTACTGGATAAGCTTCTCATACTCGATTCCGATTCCGCCGCTCCCTTTTGCAAGCATTTGAAATCCCGCTTTCGACTGTTCGTTTCAGCTGTGGCGGCCTGACTTAGCTAACGCTATACGGTAATAGGTTCTCTTCCCGAAGGAATTTCAGGGGAAGGTGGCCCACAATGGTATTCCGCTTGGAGGAATACCAGGAACAGTTCCAGCAGTCAGTTAGCCCGCGATAAGCAATTCGTCGCTACAGCGCAGATCGGTTGTCAAGGATTTTTCAGAAATGCTGATTAAGAGAACAGTGAAGGATAGAAACCATAATCTTCGTCCTCCAATCCATGTGTCTGAGCAGAATCCACTAGGCCACTGGTTGGTTGGTTGGATGTGCGAGGTTTAATGGCGCAAGAGCCATCCTTAGCCAAATTGCGCCAATCAGATGTTAAAATTTCAGTACACTGGTACTAAAAAATTTAAAATTCGATAAAAATTCTGTTACTTGTGAGCCAGATATATCAAAAGCAGAACTAGGCTACTGGTGGGTCATTATTTTTGTAATATCAGTCATTAATTGCAAATGAGAAATTGGGGAATAAAACATGGTAATCATGCCGACAATATTCCAAAAAAAAATTAAGTAAAAAAATAAATATATTTCTTTATTGCATTTGGTTCTAAACCAAGTAATAATATTTCTTCTAAAAGAAAAAAAAGTGTTTTATCATTTATCTACCTTATCAATAAAAGTATAGTATGAAAATTTTTATATTTTTCCGTTCTAAAATTATAATAAATTCTTTCCTATTTGGTATTACCCCTTGTGGAAAAAGTCACAGCGCATATCGTAAGATATCTACTCGGGGTTCCCAACCTTTATTCCCTCGTGTACCTCTTGATTAATCTTTATATTTTCGCGTACCCCCCATTGTCACATCATCCCCCCTCCCAAGAACCATCCGTCTATGCAAAGAAGCTTTTATCGATAATGTTAAGGTTTTACGTTAGCTAAAGAGTCAAATGACTCGAATTAATAACATTTGCTGGACTTATTTTTTATTTTACTTTTTATTGCATTTTTACACTGGTATTAGTTAGACGCCTAAACAAATGAAATCAGTATTGTAATAATTTCGCATTAAGTAATCAGGATGGCTAAAATTTACGATCTATAATAATCAACTTTTCAAGTGATATAGTTATTAAATAGTAAGCATTAACTTGGGGAAACAAAATTCTGTAACTTTTTTAATTCTTCGTTTTAATGTTTCCGCCATTACCAACTTAGAGTTAGCTTACCCAAATAGTCCTTCGCGTACACCCAGGGGTACGCGTACCACAGGTTGGGAACCTGTTCTCTAACTGATAGTTGTCTTACACTGTGCTGTGACACAATACTGCAAGCAACAAATGCAAGATGAGAAATGGATTCCAAAACTAAACTGGTGAGATAACTTCACGTGCATCATGAATAGAATTACCCCATTAAATCGTGAATAAAATGTTAAGTAATATTTTTAAATGCCGCATATTATATTTGTATTTTTTTTATCTATAGAAGTTCTGTGTCTTTGTTTTTTTAGGATAATAAAAGAAAAACAATAAAACCATTTTTATATTGCCCAAAATACTATTTATCTTCCACAAAAATTGATTGAAAACCCTAAATCAATTAATAAAAATTTCCAGCTGCACTACTTAAATAATAAGTAATTCAAATTCTAAGTAATAGTAATTCAAAAATAATTTCACAAATATTCCTTACTGTATATCTATAATAAAAATATATATAAGTGTAGCACATTTTAAAAGCATCAGTTGATTTAAAATTATTAAATATTTAATCATGTTTTAGAAAAACAGCTTTTCGGAAAAATAATTGAATCATGAATCCAAATACTCAAATCTCACTCTTCATATTTCTGTAAGCATAATGAGATTCAAAAATGTAAACCAAATATTATCCAGTTAATAACAACAGAGAGTATGAAATATTAAATAAACAAATCTTATTCCAAATTCAAACTCCCAAACGTAGCCCCAAACAAAGGAATAAGATATATTCCTGTTTACAAAATATTAAAAAGAAAATCTGCTGGCAACCTCTCCGCGTTATTATGATGCTCTATAAATAATTTAGCGAACAAAATTAAAAAGCCCCCAGGCACAGGAACCAATCAAAAGAAGAAAAAAAACATTGCAATAAAAACATTCCAAAAATCTGTAGCAAATAGATCGGATGAAACATTAATTGCTGCACATGCGCTGAAGCAAGAGAGGATTAAAGTAAAATTGAATTTCCGTTAAAATACGAGAATCCCCAAAGGTAAACCAAAAGGGAAAATATTTTGTATCTCTCGTTCATTCATTCAAGTATCACAACCCCACTATCTTCGTTTGATTATTCTGCGACTTTAAAACGTGCTTTTTTTTCGGGTTTTTTTTTTCCATCTTTTGTTCTTTCTCTCCTCTGAGTAAATTATTCGGATAATTATATTTGCCATCTTGATGTACTGAGTTACAATCCCCCTACATCTCAACGACTAGGGAAAATTTACTCAAATGAGACAGTGCCATCTAGTGACAACTTTGAAAGAACAATGACAGCACCGATGACAAAATAAATTAATTTAGAATTGAATTAGAAAGCGTCATATTTGCAATGCTTATGGAAATTTGAGATAAATTTTTCTAATGGAACCTTTTTTAACATGCTATTGTTTTTAGGCTGGTATACTTTCTGTAAAATGAGTGATATAAAATGCGTTGCTTAAAAAAATAGCAAAGGAAAGAAACTACTCAAGAGTTGCGATACGACAGATAGGCTGGCATTCTTTCTGTAAATTGTGTGATTTAAAAATCGTTACGCACAGAATCAAGCATAAAAAATTATCATGCTAATATGTTTTAGTCTAAATAAAATTATTTATTAAATCGCTTCTTCGGATCAAATTTAAGATAATATTTAATTCCATTCGACTTCAGCTCCTTTATTTCTTTCTCGTATACGAAGTATAGAAAGTATATTCTAATTATACAAAAATTCGGTCTCGAGGTTTTGATGAATTTCCATCTTTTAGTTCTTGCTGAGTCCGAAAAATACATTTTTTGGATTAACCCTTTATAAGACCATTTTTTTCTGGTAGTGGTATAATAAAATAACTTAGGTATTGTGATATTCGTAACGAATAAAAAAATATATATTTGTAGAATTATTAAAATATTTAAAGAAAGAAATTAATTAGTTAAAAAAATCTTTGGTCATAAAAGAAATTAATTTTAAAATATCGTTTGGCTGAAAAAGAAATTAATTTTAAAATAACGTTTGGCTGAAAAAGAAATTAATTAAAAATATCGTTTGGCATTAATTCTTTTCTAAAGGTAATAAAAATAGTTTGGCAACGATATTGTCTTTTGCTAACGTTGCCTAGCAACGGAAAAGAATTATAATTATGAGATTGAACTTGGAATTCGATGTAATGTTTTGTGATGTAAGTGTATGTGTGCTGCTTGTTTTGCATGTTTTGTGCTGTGGAAAACGTCCAATAAATGTATTATTTTTGATAAAGAAGGCTTTACGATTCTTTATACTATGCTGAAATACATCATAGTATTGAGATTAATGAAAGAAAAATTCATTTAGCTTATTAGATGACATTATTTTTTGTTAATTGCTTTTATTAATTACCAAGTCAAGACACTTCGTTATGGTTTGAAATAAGAAATTGGAACATCCAGGTTTTTGTTTCATCGAAAAATTTGGGAGAGAACTTACGCCAACCTTAAAAAAATGCATTTAAACAGTGATGAATTTAGTGGGAAGTATACTCCCACGGCCTTGGAAAGGGTTAAGTCTGTCTGTCTGTCTACGACCATGACAACTCAAAATCGCATCGAGTTAGATGGATAAAATGGACGGACGTATGGTTTTATCAGCAGAATTGTAGGTGTGTATCAAATTTTGGACTAAATCTGTATATTGTTTGACCATCTGCTCTCTGTCATTATATTCTTGTGTATATTGCTACAAACATGGAAAGTCGCTTCCCAGCTATGCGAGTCTTATGGTTGGGAAGACAGTTTTACAAGGGTAAGTTGAGATGACCGACAGCAGCCACGTCTGGACCCCTAACCTTGGCGACGAAATATGGGATCTCAAAGGTGCTGGAATCTTCTCGATATCTTTATTAGCAGAGGAGATACGCTTGAATGTACTAGATGATTCCATGTGACGTCACGGCCTGCCGCGGGAGACTATATAAGGAGAGAGCTCGGATGACGGAGGAAGTGTTGATCGACTGGGATCGCCTTGGAGCGCGAACGTCTTTGGAGTTCTATCCGCTGTGCGAGCTAGTAAGCTGCTAGACGCCGAGCGCTATTGAAAGTGCAGTTATTGTTAGTGATTTGCTGACTGGTTGTGTTGCTAAATATCAAAGTGCTGAACTGTTATTACCTGTGAATTGTTGTCCGTTTACATTGGTAATCTGTGCAAGATCTGCTGTTTCCTCTACCTGTGCTACGTGTTTTCCTGCATATTTTTGAATAAACCTTCATTCTCCATTATCCTGCGTGTTGGACTGTTTACACCATACACTCACAGAAAGACTTTTATAACAATATGAACAAGATAGCCTAAAATCGAAACAAAATACGTAAATATATTTTGACTCTACAATTGTAGATGCGTCTCAGATTTTGGACTCAATCTGTCAACGGGAAAGGAATCCAAACTCCATTTTTAATACTTCATGTCCTGCCGCAAGTATGGTGTGGAACTTTGGAGAAGGGCTGACATCTCAGGTGTCGCCCTCTTCGTTCGACCATGGTTCAAAATTGCGAGGTTACTCCCTAGATATCCCTCTTGTACCACATAAAGCGAGACGTTAATCTCACCAGACCAAGCTAAACCGAAATTGTTTGCGTTGAGTTTCAATTAATTCAGTTTGTTTATAGGCGATAGCAGACTGATTTAATCCCTTCGTAGACAACTGCCTGTCTGACTCGTGCATCGAATTACGAGATTTGTGACATGAGATAAATCTGTAATGAAGTCAAAGTAGCAATTAATTTAAAAGGCAATATCACTTTCAAAGGAAAACAAAAATATCTTTGGCATGCTCTATCTTCTTATGTGAATTTTTGAAATATTAATATATGGCCAAAATAGACTGAACCATCTAATCATGAGGCTCAATAAATTCTTAGGGCGAGGGTTTAACCACAAAAGGATCGAGTTATTTTGTAATCAACAGTATTTAGGACGAGTTAACTCGGGTTATGTCTTTAACCCTTTGTGGACAGGTACGGCGTGTAATATGAGCAACAGTTCACCGATTTTGAGATTGAAGTGTAAGAAATCCAGTTAACGAAGAGGATAATTCGGGCACAAATGTATATATTATATATTATACATCCATTCAAAACCCTAGTCTTATTACGCTATAAAAAATAAAGTTTTCTGTAATTAAATAAGCACAGAGTTGGAAAATATGGAATGGCGTATAAAGTGCGCCAACCTGACCATAGTGTTCTAAAAAGTGACCTGTCCACGAAGGGTTAACGGTTAATATGATTTTTTAGATTGTCTCTTGAATGAAAGCTGCACGAGAGTTATATTCCTAAATTTTAAACGCTGCACTCTCCAAACTCTCCTTCATAACATAAGAACAGTTGTTCACGGTTATATTTTATATGGTCAAAGCCTGATCCTTCGATAAAATGGGATGGCAAAAACCTACCTGTTTCAACCAAAAACTGGTGTTTTTGTTTCGGTTAACCGGTTTTTTCGATTCTTTTTTGTTCCGGTTATTTTTTTAATTCAATAACCGGACAAAAAATCCTGATCGGAAAATTGGATCGATTTGAGGTCCGATTACACCAAAATTTACCAAGTTATGAAGCTTTGAATTTCATCATCTTAACCAATCAACGACAACCGCTTCCTCGAGGCGTCTGTTGGTTGTCTGATTACTCAAAGAGTCTTTATGAATAGATAAATATTAGCCAATTGATTGATTTACTGTAAAAACGGTCTTTATAAAAAAAGTTGTCCTCAAATGGCGTTTGTTTTTATAAAAAAAACCGGTTATTTCAAAAACCGGTTATTTTGAGCGGTTATAACTGTCAGGTTAAACCTAGGTGAAAAAACCTAAATAACCGAAAACCGGTTATTTTCGCAGTAGCCACCATCCCTACAAGAAACTCGCATACTGCCAAAAAGTGGGGTCGTCAGCGTGTGTTGTCCTCTTCAGTACATCGTTCGTTATTACGTCGGTTTGCTTTCTGCCTGATTCATTCCTCAATTTTATTTTTTTTTCAATTTTAAAAATACCTTCCTAAGGCAGCAGTCTCGCTTAAAATCTGAGAGTAAAAAAATTGGAAGGATGTAAATTCAGTTCGCAATGATTAGAATCCAAAACCAAACATCACGACAATCGAAACTAACAGAAGAAATAAACAAAAATTCCTTGCAAACTTTCCTCAAAAGACAGAAAAACTAAAAAAGGACTATTGCAATAAAAATAATCAAATTAATTTCTATCTATTATAAATCGCAATACATTCAACCCATATAAATGAAAATTACATCTTTTATGTTATCTGTGATATAAATACGAGTAAGAAGAAATATCTAGCATATTTAATTACTCAAGAAGGGTTATTACAATAAAGGTGCTGTAATTACCATTACGCGTTGTTGAATTATTTAAAAAGATGTTAGAATTTATAATATTTTTAAAATACTTTAAATTCTATTAGCATCTATTTGCTGACGACTTGAAAGTGTTTAGTTCAATAAGTTCCAATCTAGATGCTGTCCTTTTGCAGAGTCGTCTTTTTAAGTGGTGAGCAGACAACAAGTTACACCTGAATATTGAAAAATGTAGTATTCTTAGTTATTCTAGAAAATCTCAGCCTTTGAATCATGTTTATAAAATTAATGATATTGTTTTATCACGCTCAGATTCAGTCACGGATCTAAGTATCATCTTTGACACTAAACTTGATTTTTCCCAACACATCGATTCCATAGTCTCTAAGGCATATCGTAGACTTGGAATTTTTAAACGCAAGACTAGGGAATTTTTGAATGAAATTGCCCTGAAGATTTTATACTACGCTCATGTACGATCCAGTCTGAAATATTGTAGTATTATTTGCGATCCCAATTACCGTAATAAAATTGAAATTATTAGTCGAATTCAAACCAACTTCCTGCGATATTTACTTTACAAGAAATATGGAATTTACTTGCAAGATATATCTTCTTCATGTCTACTTGATATGTATATTATGCCTAGTTTGTGTTCCAGACGAGATGTTTCTTGTGTTCTTTTACTAGGTTATTAATGGTTCGATCGAATGTACTGATATACTGAGCTCTATAAATTTCGCTGTGCCTGCCAGTTCTTTAAGGTACGAAAGTTCTTTTCCAAATGTATGTTCAAAATTTAATTATATTAATAGGTTCTCGTTATATAAATTTCATAAGACTTTTAACAGGATCTCTGATGAACTGGGCATTTATCATATGTCTCCTACTGTTTTTAAATCGAATTGTTTTCAACTTAAATAATACATGACCTGATTTCTTTTTTACGCTTGACTATAGATATTAAGATTTTTATGTGTTTTCTTATTTTTGTGTTGATTTTGTGCTTGTGTGTGTTTGACTTTTTGACCCTTGATTTTTTTTTATTTAATGTTCTAAATTTTAAAAAAAAGTGGTGTGATATTTTATAATTTTAATGTGGCGGTGTGCAACGTAGACTTCAGAACCTCAGTGTGTTTTTAGTGTTTTTGTAATTGCGTGTTTTCTTTTTAAAACATTTATGTGTTTACATTTTTATAATAAATGCGGTTTTGAGCTTTAAACTGTAGTATTGTCTGTAGTTACTTTTTTCATTGTGTTTTATTTCACTTTGTGGCTTGTGTTCTTTGTATGTTTTTGATCATGCACTTTGTAAATGGAGTCATCTCTGTAGTTTGCTCTCTCTTTGAATAAATAAATATCGTCTGAAAGTATAAATATATAATGAAATGATTATTAAATTACATGAAAACGAAGACCTGTACCATCCTATTGTAGGGCTAAAATAAGTAGTTTATCGCATTAGGTACCAGTATTTGATACTAAATCGTTTTTGAGAGTCCCTTGAACAGTAACGTAGAGAAATTTTACTGTATTTTGAATTATTATCACCTGGATTTTTATTTTATCAAGTAATTTTGCATATCTTAACATCGAAAATATATTTTCCTTAGGATCTTTTTTGAGTAAATATAGTACCATGTGAATCGACATCCTTTTTTCTAACTAAATATTTGTCATTTGGATCTGGTCAGATTATTAAATTATTATTATTAACGTGTCTAAAAATTCTATTACCATTTTTTCCATATTAACGCTCTGAGCACCCATTTATTTTGAACTAATAGTTTTAACTCTCGTTAGACGCCATCATTTTCAGCCTTAAATGGCCGCATTGTATCAATGAGGATATAAAATCTTTTCAATAATATCTTCATCTGGTTTTGATAATTTCATCATTATAACTACAGCAATCAATCCTGATGAATATGTAAATGAGTATTCTGTCTGAAAAATTCAAATAGTAATGCTTTAAAAAGCAGCTAATGGATGCAGAATGCTTGCGTATCTGTAAGATACTGCGAAAAACGGAAGATAAAAACTCTGAGAGGTTAACTTCTAAACTGAATAAACAAAGCTTTTTTTTATAAACAAATCTTTGAAATCTTAGAAAGAATTTAATCAGTAGAATTTTCAGAAAAATGAATTAACTGTTTTTAAACTGAACATTAAAAACGGAAAACTATGCGACTCTTTTACGATGAAAACTATTATCATATGTTAGTTTATGTTACACACAAACTATGCAGTCTAATGCAAAATATTTTTTCTTTATTAAGTGATTAAGATTTTACGAACATGTTATAAATATATTGATGATCCAAAAATATGTAGTAAAGAACTAGTCAGTGGCGAATACAGGATTTGGGTCGGGGAGGGAGGGGGATGAGGTCCGAAAAATTTTGTATCGTCGTGACGAATGTCAAACCTCATGGCTTATGTAAATCTCAACGCTTCAACTTTACAGACTTTACTCGCCTGACGATAAGAATCATAATGAACGATAAAATACTTCCGATAATTTAATAAAAAAATACAATGAAATAACTAACCAAAAAATGTCTTCGACCGCGTCAGCGCTACAAATACAAGTGGAATGACTAGGAAAGTAGGACAATTTTCGAGCCTGTCTAGCCAGAAAGCAATGTTGTCACGTTTTTATTATTTTTTTAAAAAGGGGGAAATTAAGAACAAACAGTTATAGTGATTTTAAATAAAATCAAGAATTCTGGCTTAGCTTCGGCGGGGGGGGGGCCCCGGCAGCCCGATAGCCCCCCTAGATTCGCCACTGGAACTAGTAATTAATTTATACACTAAGCCTACAGCGAAAGATGATTTCATCTCATTTTTAAATCTTGTGGTAGCATGAATTTAATGACGAGCTTAGACTATTGATATGCTTGATTACAAGAACTATACATCTCCCAACCAAGAACAACTCACACGAGCAAACTTTACAATTTCATAACTTCCATTTCCTACTAATAAACGCAAATTCGAACTCACCTGCAAGTACCCTTTCCTTGAGAAAGTGACGTTAACCCAGACTTATAGAATCCCCAACGCATCCAATGAATAACGGCGCTTTCTGCATACTTCAGGAACTCAACGCATTCCCTGCGCATCAACCGCTCGTAAATTTCTTCGATGGCTCTTAACGAGGGGGCTTTCGAATTATTACTATTAATAACAATAATTAGCGCCAACCTCGAAATGAGGGGCGATAAATTCCTGAACTTGGACCCTTTGGTTAGTGGCCATCTTCATCCTAGGATTAGCCGTAACGGTCCCTTTTCAGGTCATTCTTGCTAGAAAGGAGCTAATACGTATTTCCGAATGCCCAGTGTCTGCAATAACGCGGATTTAGGGTGCAGGATGTTGCTTGTTGCTGCTGGACTTTAATGCGCATCTTTGTCATCAGTTAACAGGTTGGTGCTGTTAGGATAGCTGAGATTCTCTGGAGGATGTGGAGCTTCGGGTAGTTAGCTGAGTTTGGTAAAAAAATGTAAAATAACGGTACTTACGTATTAACTCCACCGAGGCTACAGATTTGGCGGTTTTTAAGTGCCACCAAATTTGGCGGTTTTTGTACTTACGTATTAACGCCAATTTGGCGGTTTTTAAGTGGCGCCAATTTGGCGGTTTTTGTACTTATGTATTAAAGCCAATTTGGCGGTTTTTAAGTGCCGCCAACGCCACCGCAGCTACAGATTTAGCGGTTTTTAAGTGCCGCCAATTTGGCGGTTTTTGTACTTACGTATTAACGCCAATTTGGAGGTTTTTGTACTTACGTATTATCGCCAATTTGGCGGTTTTTGTAAACAAGATTACTCTTTATTGGCGCATTACCGCCAATCTGTAGCCTCGGTGGCGTTAATACTTAAGTGCCAAAATAACATTTTTTTCTTCATAAATCTAATGAGGGGAGACATCAGCTGGTGTTAATCTTCCAGCGGGCGCGTTTGCACAAATTTTACGACATATCGTGCATCGTATTACATATATATATCGTGTTGTTTTAAATAAATGCAACTTTTATTTGTGTCATCTGCATTTATAAGCTTAATAGTAAACAAAGATTTTATAAATAAAAATTGCTCTTAAATTTGTAAAAGAACGATATAAATATGTAATACGATGCATAATGTAAGAATCTCTTGCATAAGCACGCCCGCTTAAAGTTTAATTTTAAATTTCTAAATCAAAAATCAGTCATTAGGCAAATTATTAGGCAAAATTAAAGTAGAATCATTAAGCAAATGTAAATTAAAGTAGAATTATTCATCAGAATCATTAGGCAAAATTAAAGTAGAAGTTATTAGATATTGTGAAATTTAAAAATTTGAGAGTGCCATTATCCTTTTATGTATACTTCCATATAAGGAGGTGTATTATAACAATCATCAATAATTTTACGAAAGTATTAGACAATCAAAATAATTGCATACTTGCTTAAATGGCGTCAACAAAAATCCGCCATTAATATCCAAAAATTTGTATTCTAAAAATTCGTCGCTTAACAAGCAAACCACCTATCTCAATTTTTGGAAATTTCAAAGAGGAATTAAAAAATTGAATTTTTCGCTACCAGTAACGAATATTTCTGAATTTCTTTAACATCCGATATGAACATGAGACCGCATGTTCCCACCAGATGTGGAAAAAAATAGAGAAATATTTGTTACTAGTTGCGAAAAATTCAATTTTTTCTTCTTCTCTGAAATTTCTAAAAATTGAGGTAGGTGGTACTGCATGCTAAGCGACGAATTGCTGTTTAATTTTTAGAATTTCAAATTCCAAACTAATTATTTTATTCCTCAAGGAGTAAAAAAGAAACCAT
>BGPR01040579.1:0-13906 GCA_013235015.1 Araneus ventricosus | reverse complement strand
TTTTAAAAAATTCTCTTTCACTTTTTAAAAATTATTTTTTACAATTATTGACAGCATGATGTAAACAAAAGCATCTTCAAATTTTGAACTAATTTTATGAAATGCATTTTTAAAAATTGATTTATGTATATACATTTTAAAAAAATTATCTCTCACTTTTTTTAAAATTATTTTTTTACAATTATTGACAGTATGATGCAAACAAAACCATTTCAAATTTTGAACTAATTTTATGAAATGCATTTTTTTTTATCGATTTATGTATATACATTTTTTAAAAAATTCTCTTTCACTTTTTAAAAATTATTTTTTACAATTATTGACAGCATGATGTAAACAAAACCATTTTCAAATTTTGAACTAATTTTATGAAATGCATTTTTAAATTGATTTATCTATATATATTTAAAAAAATTCTCTCTCACTTTTTTAAAATTATTTTTTTACAATTATTGACAGCATTATGTAAACAGAAAATTTCAAATTTCGAACTAATTTTATGA
This sequence comes from Araneus ventricosus, assembly GCA_013235015.1. Classification (NCBI taxonomy): domain Eukaryota; kingdom Metazoa; phylum Arthropoda; class Arachnida; order Araneae; family Araneidae; genus Araneus; species Araneus ventricosus. The sequence goes on along the minus strand of BGPR01040579.1, from coordinate 13,403 downwards.
AACGCATTTTTTAAATCGATTTATGTATATACATTAAAAAATCTGACGCAAAACTAAAGCAATAACATCACTCTTGATCCTATTTCTCACGATAGTGCCCAAGCTAATAAGAAAACAAACAAAAAAAACCCTCTGACACGTGACCCGCTTCCATCGCCTTTTAAATCACGGGTATAAACGGATCAGAAGCAAAAATGAAGTCGTGAGATTCGTAGAAATTTCTTTCGGCTAAATGGGTTTTTCCCAGTGACTCGAATTTCATCACTGTGCCACGGCAAGAGCCTTCCCTTCCAATGGGGGAGGTTACCAACTCCAAGGGTTGCCGTAATCCATTGATTGGGAGGAAACCAATGGCGCCAATACTCTAGTAGAAGCACAAGCAACGAAGAAGATGCTGTCAGAGGGTTGAAAAAAAAAATGAATTCTTTTTCTTCTGTGAAGAATTCATCGGTGTTTTTAAACAAAACTCGGTTTTAGAGGCTACAAATATTCAGCAATTCTCTGTGCTGTTCATAGTCATCTTTTAAAATGGTAATTATAAATGCACTGGAATTAGAGTAAGACTAGTATTTCCATAAAAGGATGGGTATCGTAAATAAAAGAAAAAGCATTAATAGTGCATCAATCAAGATGGATCTATTTTAAGATTTAAAGCGCTGTATCAAATACCATTCATGCAAATGAGAGAAATATCTGTCTTGGTTATTAAAATAACGGAATTGTACTCTCCACTTTCTTCTATAAAGTGGAACTCGGCTAATTAGAACATTTTTAATTCGAATTTTTTTCTCTACTCTCTTGAATTTCGTCTTAACATAATATTAAAATGTCTTCTGTAAGTCGAATTTATTTTAGTTAATGCGAAGTCGAGACTAAAAATTGTAAAAAAATTGTTTTATTTCTGAATTCTTTTCGGTAGCTAAATATCGCAGTAATTGTAAAGTTAATCATTTTTAGGACCTTTAATACACTCGAAGGCATCACTGGTGTACAATGCACTCAATAAAAAAAGCAATGAAAAAATTTCTCACTCATTCAAAAAAATTTGAACATTTTAGAAATGCTGCTTAGTTGAACTTTATTGTACAACTGTTGTATTCAAAATGATGAATTCTATTAAAATTGCTTACTTGTTTATTGAAAATATTTTTTTAAAAATTACTAAAATTTTTAAGTACAACTATTATTATTTTTTTATTAAATTATTACTATTTTATTTATTAAATTATTACTATTTTATTTATTAAATAATTATTATTTTATTTATTAAATTATTATTATTTTATTTATTAAAAAATAATTATAATTCTTATAACTTCATTAAAATTACATGCCGTTTATTTATTAATTGTAATATATTATTTACTAAAACTGCTAAGTATTCAAAATCTTTACTTCCAATTCAAAATATTATCTTATCAATGATTCCTATTTGATTGAGGAGCTATTTTTTTTTTTGTTTTACAGTTTTCACATTTTTTAAAAAATTAGTTTTTCTTTATAAGCGCGATAACTTGTACACAAATAAATGTTTAAAACGTTGGTTGCCGTTATGACTCACGCCTATTCGTACCTACAATCTAATTAGATTATCCCTTCTCTACTGGAATTAAGATATAACAGAGAAAGGGGTCATCTAATTAGAGAGGAGATCCGAATCGCAGGATGCAGCCATGGTAGAGAATGTGTTAATATTTTCACTGGACAGTGTGGTAACGCAAGTGTAGATAAATTAAATAAATAAATAAAGTCATACTGTATTTTCCCTTCACGCAAATGATTATGAGCAGGTAAATAGACGGAATTATTAAAAATGAATAAATTTCATTTTACATGAATGGTAAAGAGAATACTAAAAAAATATTTGTTAATATGGCCTTGCATATTGTTATATTGTCTTTGTTATATTGCTTGTTTCATGGTACAAAAAACAAACAAAAAAAACTGCTATGTGTTTAATAAAATTACTTCTAACCTTTGTCGGATTTCTTCTAAAATTTCATAACGTAATTGTATTGGATAGATGTTACTTGTCAAATTTTATCCACCTAGTTCGATGCGTTTTTGAATTGTCATTTTGACACACAAGCAGACAGACATAATTTCAAAAATGTCTTTTTAATGGAGGCGAGGATGTATAAAACGTCGAATTTCATCCGGTCGTGGTTTTTGACGATTCCTTTATTATTTACGATCTCTTTTTGTATATTTCATGTTTTATGTAAGAAATTCCACGATTTTTTTCTTGTGAATTCTTGTTTCTTTTAATCAATGATTTTATAGTATCAATCTAGATGTAGTTTTGTATATTAATTTGTCATTTCGTTTTCGATTTCACTCTCATTTATCTACTTCTTTCAATTATATCTTGTTTCATATTTTGTTTTTGCATTTATTACTAGCCGCCTTCGCATACCAGCTATTCCCCGAGAATATACTTTATACTAAATGCATAAGTTAAAATGATAATCACGGTTACCTTAACAAAGAATTATTTTATTTGTGATAGAGATTTAACCAGTGCTGTTTTAGTATCCTTGCCAGTGTTGTAGTGGAAAATTTTTCAGTGGGAGAACGCTAAAAATTCCAATATTTTATGTACATTCTTTTTTGAAAATAACATGTAGAAGTGTTAGAGAAACTTTAGTTTAAAATTCTCTACATTATAACCACTTTAAAGTAAGGCTTTTCCCATTTAATTTAAATTCATAACATAATTTAATGCTAAATAAAAAAAAAGTTATTACAAAATACAAACACCATACATATGTATTCATTTTTATTCCATTTAAACTTTAAAGATATATTTAAAAAATTCAAGAAAAATGTTTTCATTCACGACGTCATCAGTGTTTTCAGTCAAATTTGTCTGCTGCACTGCAGCAGCAGCAAGAAATGATACTGCACACAGAATTTTTACTTTATAACCAACTTTAAAAGAGCAAAAAAAATTTTTACAGTACATAAAAATTCTACCATTAATAAAAAAAACCCCTGCAAAATTGACGAAAAACTGGGATTTTATCGAAAAACCAGTGGGGGTACACCGTTCCCCCGCGTACCCCCTCCACTACACCCTTGATCCTTGCACCTGTTCTGTCATAGTCTACATGAACGTTCCTAACGAAGTCGTGTCGCATAACATCTAATTGCACGTGGTTTGCATCAATTTCGCTATCTTATCCCTAATGCAAAATATGCATTTGATTTCAATATTAAAATGGTTCAACACATTTTACGTCCAGCAGCATGTTAATTGGATTAAAACATGTTTATAAAAGAATTAAAACATCTTCCAGTGTGCTGGATGTATTTCCTAATATACTAACTCTCTTAAAGGTCTTTGTTTACAGATTTCAAAATAAAATTGGTGAAATAAAACAGAAAGTTGTAGAGGGACGAGACTCATGTTTAGATGGAATGCCGCTGTTGAAGAATCAATTCAATTTCAGGAACCATTTTTTATTAGGCTACATTCCACAGCACAGAACATTAAAGAAAATCAACGAAAACAGACAACAACACAAGACAAGTATATAGACTAGAATGACAGTGAGGCATCATGGGAAAAAGATGGCTCCAGTAGCGCCACCTACCATAGAAAGGAGAAGGCAGTGAATTGTAACCGCTACAAAGTAAATTTCTTAGATTTCAACAATGGAAGAGAAACAGGCAAATAAATATGTGTATAAACAATGAAGACGGTGTGAATCTCACTGCAGAAATGAAAAGTATTGTTGTGAATTACGCCTCGAAATATTTTCAAAAATTTATTAAAATTAGAAAAATTCGTGTGGCAACTTAATAAATATCATTGGAAAAATAATTTTTTTAATACCATATAAGGTTTTAGATGGTAAAAAAAAATCATTTTTGAGCTGTAATATCTTTGGAAGTTATTAAGGGAAAACGTCAAAATGTCGCTTAATTTTTAATTAAATACAATTGTAATTAAAATTATTTAAAAGCGGTTCCGAGGTGCACATTCCCACCCTCCAGCCTGGGGAAAAAATGGCGAAGTGAATTTAAACATGCAAACTCTAAAATATTACAGAACACTCGTACATTAAAAAATTTGCTTAAGTTGGAGTCTTCTACTAGTAGTCATCTTCAAATAGTGTAGAAGCAACGTACAATGTATAATTTCAAAGCAATAATGGCGGAAAGAGTTATACGTGGTCGCGGAAAGGATGTGTTTGAGTGCAAGAAGAGACAAATTATTGGCCTGCATCAAGGGCAGAAATCTTACAAGGTGATAGCTGAAATTACCAGCATTGGCTTGTGTACTGTCCAGCCAGTTATTAAATCCTGGAAAGATGTGAATTAACCATAATCTTCGCGGAAAAGGTGGGTGTGATCAAAAAACGATTCTAAACAATCGTGATCGAAGAAGGCTGAAACGATTAGTAAAATCTAATCGCCCAAAATCGACCGTGGAACTTATAAACAGATAAAGGAAGAAAAACCCTTTACACTAGCATTATGAGACGAGAACTCAAAGGAATGGGGTTAAAGAGTTACAATGCAAGAAGAAAGTCTCTCTAATTACTTAACACCACAGCATAACCCCCGAACTCGGAGTCAGGACGGCTCCCTGTAGGCTGGGTAGGTATACGTGAACCTTTATTTTTTTAAAAAAAATATAAACTTATGTGTAAATACAAATGCAAAACATTGGTTTACAAAAACAGATACGGTCTCTTATAATTTGAGGTCGTTAATGACTTTATAGACAATGGTGATTCATGATGTAAATGTTTGGTTTAACAATTAAAGAAAAAGCTAGTATTTTCAAGAATTTTCATTAAATAAATGCGGCCTCGAGTAAATGATGAATGATGACATGCTACAAGGGTACACCAAGCAAGGTTCTTCGGGCTCTACATAAAAGTAAACCACCAAACAAAATTAATATAATGATATAAAACAAAATGCATTGACATTTAAAATTGAAAATTAAAAGCTGCCTCTAACCATAAACACATTTGCCTGCAGTATGGAGAATAAGTACAATAAGAACAATAAAATATTAAGATAAGTGCTTACAGTATTTGGAATAGAATGCTAAATAATTCAAAAAAAATTTAGAATAAAAATGCTTACAGTAAGTAAAATAATAATTCAGAATATTAAACGGTGAAATACTGTAGGTATACAAATAATTTTTAGAGTTTATATTGGTTGCAATGTTGAAAAAGACACTGAAACAAGGGATTTACATCATAGAAGATTGAAGATAGAGACACTAGTTAAACAACATGTCTTCATTTGCATATACAGTCAAACCCCGTTATAACGAACCATCAACGGACCGACTCAGAAGTACGTTTTAACCGAGGTTCGCTGTATCCGTATTTGCAAAAAAAATGCCCTAACATGCTAAGATACTACTTCTTAATAAACTTTTCAAATAACATAATATTTTCATTAGTAATTAGGGACAAACTAAGTATTAAATAATATACTCAATAATAAACAAATTAAACTTTTATCTTTTTTACTTATTTGCTAATCCACTACATTGAAAAAAGATGCTATTTTTGGTTGAAAAGTTTTCGATTTTATATACAACTCGTCAATTTTTTTATCCTCTATTTTAAACAGGTTCACAATATGTTCGTCGATGTGAACCAAAAAACCTGTGGCAAAAAAATTGTTCAAAACGTTTTTGAATCTGCAATCGAAGGCCATGGTTCGTCTTGTTCTTCCTCCATATTTAAAGACGAATCTACAATAGAGTTGTTTTTTTCATTTGCTAATTCCACGATATCTTCCACACTCACTTCTCTAGATGTAATGACATCGTCATCACAACATTCGAAATGTTCGATTTCATTTTGCGTAAAAGCATTCACTCCGTGCTTTTCTGCTCCGATAGAAAAATCTTTTCTCTTGCCAACGTTAGCCATGATCACTGCAAAGTTCATAGAATGATAAGCTAAGTAATTAAACAAAAATGGCAGAGAAAACACGTGATTGCTCCTGGGTCGTCTGACCAGGAATTCCCCCTTCCCTGGTTGACACTAGGCCAGGTGTCCACTGGGGGGAGGAGGGGAGATAGAAACTGTAAAGAGCCTTGCCTGTTGTTCCTTTGTCCCACTTACGGGGTTAGCAGCGACTCTAACAAAGGTGCAATAGGCGAGAAATGTGGTCTCTGAACCAGAGTATTTCATGCAAAAGGGGTAACTCTTGTAGAAGTTGGGTTGACTTGAGCACAATTAGTAAAGAATGTACCTTCGGGCAAGTGAAAAGTTTGAAATTTTAGAAATTTTCAGTTCGCTATAACCGAGTCTCTAGCGTTTGTTGTTCGTTGTAAACGTATGAAAATACATTATTAACATAGGGCTTCAGTTGGGACCATGTGAAAGGTTCGCTGTAACCAAGGGTTCGTTATATCCCGGGTTCGCTATATCGCGGTTCGACTGTATTAAGTTTTTCAAGTTGCAATTCGTGAAAGAGGGAATGACATTACTCTTTTCCACCCTAGAGAAGTGAGTGAGGAGAAAAGGAGGATGCGAGTCTCTAGTTACTGCGACTAACCGGAAAAAGAGACTGCAATGTGCCAAGGAACATAGAGACTGGACCCAGGGCCGGACGAACACTCCGTTAGTCCGTGCCAATGCACGGAATAAAAAAATCGAAAGGCGCAAAATTGCCAAAATAAAATGAGAAAAAAATCTATTCTGAATTAATTAGAAAATTTTCTAAGAAAGATTAAATCTAATTTTATGTACTAATGACCACAAAACTTTCTCCGAACTAAAAATTCGTAAAAAAAAAATCGTCTTAATTATACTCCTGTTAACTTTTTTTAATTGAAATATTTTAAGAGAAAAATATAAGTGTTTGTGTCAATTACTGAGTTGCACTGTTGTATTTTGTAGTCCGCTAAAAAATGTAAAAATGACAGTATAACTTTTTTTTTCAGATGTCTTACATTGTAGATCCATACGGGCGCAATTTTTTACTTTTGCACGGAGCTGTTCAAAGGCTAAGTCCTACCCTGCTGAACCCAAGAGCAATGGCAATGAATCATGTGCTCAGATGATTCCATATTTACTCTCTTCCAACATGATGGTTGCATCAGGGTCAGAAGAGAAGCACATGAAGCATTGCACTCGTCGTACACTGTACCCACTGTACAAGCCTCTGGAGGAAGTGTTTTGATCTGGGAGTGTTTCTATTGGGCTGCAACACTATGAAGTAATAAAATGAAGTCTCCTGAGTATGTGAGCTTATTGGGCTACCATCTTATTCCTTCGGTGCATTACTTCTTCCCTGAAAGTGATGGCATTTTTCAAGACGATAATGCCAGGACTCATCGAGCTCACATTGTGGGCAATTGGTTCCAAGATCATGAGAGTTCATTCGAACACTTGATTTGGCCTCCTCAAAGTCTTGATCTCAGTCCTATTGAGAATCTATCAGATGTACTTGAAAGAGCATTAAGGGATGATACGAATCTTCCTCCATCCATTGAAGATCTCGGCTCCAAATTGATGCTATTGTGGCCAAAAATATACGTCCAGAAATCGTATAAATTGATAGAATCAATGCCAAAAATAATGTGTGCTGTGATTCGTGCCAAAGCTAGTCCGACGAAATTTTAGAGTGCGCGGTCTGCCTTGTAGAGCGCCAGCACATACACACATTCTCCTTTATTATTAGTTCAGATTATTATTTTTATTTATTCTTCATTATTTTTATCTGCTTTTGAAAAGGAATTATTTAGGGACTGAGTTGTTTAATCTATTTACTTCTGTAAACCTCATGTTGTATATATGCGTGCGAAAGAGGAATAGCTGAAATTTAGTGATAAATAAATCTTAAATAAATTAATATTTACTGTTTCTCAAATATTACCATGGAAATTAAATAAAAATTCGTTGAATTTAAATTCTTAGCATTTTTCTCCTTAAAATTACCATTTACTCCTTAAAATTACCATTTACTCCTTAAAATTACTATCTTCTTAGCATTTTTCTCTTTTCATTAAAAAAAAATTAACAATTTTGTGGGATTGTGAAAATATTTTCAAGGAAAAAATGGGTTCAATAAAAAATAAAAGTTTTAACACTTTCCGGCTCAAATTATTATTTGTTTGTAAGAAAAAAACCGTTATGTATAATTTTTTTCATTTATTGCAGATTAATTATTTTCTTAATTAATTAGTTGCAATTATTCATTATGAATGAATACCCAGATCATGTTACCATCTAGTCCCCATCAAACCCTATCCATCCGAAATTAAAAGTGGAAATGCAAGACATAACAGGCCCGGAAAGGGTTAACCAGCCCTGTAAAAAAAATCTATTAATTAATTAATATATAACACTGACAGTATACCACTTACAGATACAAAAGATCTTTTTTTGATAATTAATTTGTTATAAAACATCTTTGCTCTTAATTGAACACAATGGTTTTATAAAAAATGTAGACTCTAAGACTACTGGATACCATCTATGTAACATTTATTCGAGCGTAAATCCAATAGAGTCGATGCTATTACAAGGATTCATTACAACCTCATGAGTTCCGATTAAACCAAAAATTCATTTTTAAAGGAATTGCAACAGCATAAGGAAATAGTGGAATATAGTTTTCTAACACTTTAATGTAACAATATCAATTTTATGTTAAAGAATTTTCATAATTTTTGTTATGTATCATTAATGTGCGTGAAAATCCATAGATTCCTTTTTCTCAGAAAAGAATAATCAAAGATTAAATTCACGAGAATATAACAGAATTACGCAAAAAAAATGGAATCTTGAGAACATTTGATCGGGTTTCGAACCTGGAACCCTCCAGCTCCGAGGTCGGTACCTTACCACTAGGCCACCGCGCCCCTGTAATAGTTTAAATCTATCTTCGTGAAGTATTTGTGCACAAGGTTTCGGCAATATCATGGGTAAAAATTATTTGCTGGCGACTAGAGAAATTCATATGGTTTTTGAAAACGCATTCTACAAATTGTAGATTTTAAATTATAAATTAATGAATGTGAAAATACACAAGATTTTATTTTTCCTATCTCAAATCACAGGAATAACTTTTGTTGATTGACACATGATTTTTGTTGGAAAGCAAAGCACTAAAATAAAATTAACTGACCGCCGGGATTTAGCTGCATAAGAATGTCCATTCATTAAACATGATTAATTATTTCAAATTCGTCTATACAAAACTGTAAACGTAAAAACACCTTGTGGTCTTTAGCAGAGTCCCCCCCCCCTTCATTTCATTAATAAGTGACAAATAATGGAGAAAGAAGAAAAAGAAAAGAAAAAAAAATCAAACATGGGGTCTATGGGTACGTGACACCAATGTTTATCACTTTCTCCCAGGACCGTGAACCGACGAACAGGTTGATGCCCCCTGAAAGAGGCCTCACGGTTTGGCCCAAATATCAAGGTCCTCTTCCATTGGGGGCTGTCGTTTGACATTGGGACAACCTAGCGAAGGCCGCACCATCCCAATTCTAGGTCAACCCTTGGCATTTGAAGGCCAAAGCATGGTACCGTGTCCTTCATTTGATACGAGGGACCTTCAGAGGAGGGTGACGGACCTCCTGTGACCGTGAAATCATCCGGGCAGAAGATTTCGGCAGGCGAGGGTCAACGGATTCGGTTCTCGTACCGGTTCTATCCTTGACTTTCGCTCTCGGAGTATTGTTCCTTTCGGGCCTTGAACCACTGGAGAAAGGAGTCATTGCCTTCTTTAGAGAAGGATGACACTCCAAATGACGGTCACGGAAAGTTCCAAGAGAAAGTTCTAATGCATTCCATTGTTAGTGATGAAAATCGTAATATATTTGATTTTTAAGTTTTTAAAAATACCGGCGAAATTGATATTCAGAATAAGCACCGGATTAGTCCTGAAAAATATCTTGAGCCATTTTTTTAGCGCAATACTTGTCAAAAAACAATCACGAAATATCATCGCAGCGCTTTGATTTAATATCATCCGACATTGTTTTTTTATTTTTACTTTCTCGTATACGAAATATACAAAGAGAAAGTATTGTAATCGTCAAAAAAATTCGAACTCGAGATTTTGACGAATCTCCACGTTTTAGACCTCCCTGAGTCCGAAAAACACAATTTTGGAATTATGTCTGTCTGTGTGTGTGTCTGTATGTGTGTCTGTGTGTGTGTCTGTGAACACGATAACTCGAAAACTATTAGAGCTACGGGGATGAAATTTGGTATGTGGTCTTTAAACATAATTTGTAGGTTTCTGTCAAATTTTGGACAAAATCCGTCAAAGGGAAGTCTGTCTGTCTGTATGTTCGGGGTCATGCGAACGCTATAACTCAAAAACTTGAAAAGCCAGATGGATAAAATTTTATACACAGTTTTATCGTCATGAATGTAGGTCCGTATAAAATTTTGGGCCAAATCCGTCAAAGGGTTGACTGTCTGTCGGTCTGTATAATCGCATACTTGTTCAGTTTTGAAACTAACTCCCTGCGTATGCCTGCTAGTGGCAATGCCTGTGCAAGGAAGAGACGCTCCGAAACTTGGCAGTTTGCCAAAAACAAATTCTGGAGTGATTTTGTAAGGAAGCAAACATTTAGGGAGTCTCGCTAGGTCCTGTTGCGCAAAAGAATGAGCAGAGGATTTGAATTTGTTTTGATCCTTCAAACCACGCGTGGTTCCAACTTTGGTTTACTCGCGACGGAAGTTTATTTGACGTCTTTTATTATTCTAGTTTTCTCTACATGTGTTAGGAGTATACGAGAAAGTTTAGGGGAGACCACTCCCGCTGGTTTTAATTATATCACCGAATTCGTAGTCATATGATATAATTTCTAGAAAAGCTTAACTACAATGCCTGCGGAGTTAAGATTTTTTTGTTATATAATTTTTTTTTCTTATTTTTAAAATTTATTGTTCTATTTCTTTATAAATGCCGTAGAGAATTTTATGTTTCTCTGTACTTTTAGTGTTAGTTTATTTTTCTCTTTAGTTTATTATTATAATTCCTCAAGCTTTAGATTTTATCATGTCCCCATACAATCATGTGCATAACGCAGATATTATTTTGTATTATATTCCTCTGTATTCTCCAAGCACTGTTTTAGCAATCCAGTTAGTAAATTTGCAATTTACTAACTAACTAATTAATTAGTAAATTATTAATTAGTAAAAAAATTTAGTAAATTTTTTTGTAGTCATAAGAGAGAGTGAGGGTGGCGGCGACTCTGGATCACATTACTTTTGTGTGGTTTTGTAATCTACGTTTTATACCCGTTCTGTAGCCGTTATGGCTACAGGTACGGGGGGAGTATGAAACGGCGTTATATGGATTTAGAAAATGAAGAAAAAATGCCAGCTCTGATATCAAACCATTCATTTCATTGGTATGATATTGTATGAATTTCTGGCACAATTTCCAACCAGGACATGCTGCGCCAAAAGAAGGCTTATTAAAAGATTAAAGATACAAAAAAGTTTCAAGGAAAAAAGAAATGTACACAATAAATATAAAAAAATATCTCATTTGTAGGAAGATGAGCCATTTAAAACGATTGGAGGTATAGATAAAATATTAAAAACTGTGGTAAGAGCCAATGGCTTTAAGATTTTTTAGTTATATTAACATCCCGTTTAGAAGCAACACGAGACTATTTTGTGACGGGTCTCTTAATTTTGAACCGTGGTCAGATGACGAGGACGACGTCTGAGCTGGTGCCCCTGTCCCCAAGCTTCGCACTACACCAACGGAAGGACGTTTATCCACTACGTACGATTTAGCGGGCAATAGGTCCCATACACGACTGATCTTCAGTGGAATCGAGTTTCGAACCTGAAACCCTCCGGTCCCAAAAGAATAAAAAGTTTAGAGTGTTTTTTTTTTTTTTTCTCCCACTGAAGTTTCTGTAAGTTTAGAAAAGATGTGTGAAATTGTGTTAAGTGATCAAAAGTAAGGTTGGGACACTCGGTCAAAATATGGGCAACAGAAATGACCACCTCACAATTCGGACACGTGGGGACTCGTTATCCATCTAACATTTGTCTATGCGTGTATCTAATGTGAACAAAGCGGAGACGAGTTCATTCATTTCCTAGGACTTCCTGAGCTTCTGAATTCAGAGAAAACTATCATAAATAGAAAGTCTTTCATTTGCACTAAATTATGTCTTTTACAAGCCTCAAGTATGTTTATTCTATAACACATGATTGAATTCTGAAATAGATTTTTTTTTAAAATTTTTAAAGCATGCTTCTATTGCAAAATTTTATTTCCGTCATTTCTTGATACTGTACAATTGTGTACTGACTCATATTTTATTACAATTTTAACAAGCCCGTGAACTCCAAATATTGTTTTAGTGCTTTTTTCTATGATTAAGATGTAAAGATTGTGACTACAATTCATTTGTTTCCTGTAACAAATTTAAAAGCGGAACGGTTCCCAAAGGGTCGCAGATCAAGATCGCGGCAAGGTACAAAATCTTTAACCTTTTTTCCAGTGTCAGGGTCCTGTAGAACAATTTAAGATTAGTTATATAATCTTGTTTTAAGCAATTTGTTAAGTAACAATAAGGAATGTGGACATTTTTAAATTCTCCTATTTCGTTACCAAATTAGGCAAAGACATCAGCCGTGTCATGGTCTGGGTTATAGGTGAGAGTTTTCATCTAGGATAAACCAACGAAACCACTTGCCACAGAAAGCTTTTCATTAATCGAAATTTGATTTATTTTTCTCGCTCCTTAAAACCTGTATTGGCGAACGGTTGTCGTCGTAAAGTTTATTTTGTGTCCGTTTTCCTGAATCCAGCAGGATGCAAAATAAATTGGAAGAGCTCAGTCTGGAAAACAGTGTTACAAAAATTCTAATTTGAGACAAAAAGGAGGAAATGAAACATTATTTTCAAAAGTGCACTCGGGCAAATGCAACATTGTCTCCAAGCCTGGACCGGTCCGTGTGCACCTCAAAATTAGCATCATTTTCCGGAAATTCAATAATTTTAATATTGGAGGCAAGACTTCTCATTGGACGGTTAAAACCAAAATTATTCAAGTCAGAATTAGAAGGGAAAATGTTTCCAAATTCACCAGACTTCTTAAGACAAATTTGAAATTTTTTGTAAGACATCAATGCAGATAAATGTAGGGAGAGATATTCCCGCAAGATTGTTGGTGGGTGAAGTGCGATAAGCTTTACTTAATTTTGAAACAAATATTCTTTGGATATAGAAAGTAATTTTTTCGATTTGTTCTTTTGTCAGTTCACCGCTCCAGACTCTTCAACCATAAATCAGAGTACTTTTATTAACAGAATAATATTTATCCTTTTGATATTTGCCATTATATTTCATACCGTAACCATAAAGAATTGTTCCCCGATCTGCCTAGGAATCCTGATCACTAATGGCCGAGCCGCCGCGAC
>BGPR01040578.1:0-13908 GCA_013235015.1 Araneus ventricosus | reverse complement strand
AAATCATCGTCCTTTCCAAAATGAAGCTCGGTGGTGAATTTTGTTTTTCAAGTAATTTCTTGTTTTTAATCCTTTTTCACCATTTAAAAGGTAGTTGACGTAGGTGAATAGGAACGTGAGGATGGAAACCTTCATAACTAGTGTCTAATCATAATATGATATTTATGAAGTAGATTGGGATAAAGGTTGGTTAGTTCCAATTTATTTTTCGACACTGAGGATATGATTCAGCAATATAAGGGTGCAGATGCAGGTGTAGTGGCATATCAGGATGGAATCACAGGTGAATGGAGTATAACCACAACAATTATATGAAATATACAAGATAGAGGATTACAAGGGCAGGGAATTTTAAATTTCTTTCTTCTACAATTAGATGATTGATAAAACTGTATACCAAATTTCATCCATCTAGCTATTTTAGTTTTAGACTTATCGTATTCACATGAACACGGACAGACAGACTTCCCGCGGACGGATTTGTACAAAATTTGAATAGAAACCTACAAATTGTGTGTAAAGATCAAATACCAAATTTCATCCCTCTCGGTCTAACCGTTTTTGAGTTATCGTGTTCACAGACAGACATGATACCAAAATTGTGTTTTTCGGACTCGGGGAGGTCTAAAACGTGGAGATTCGTCAACATCTCGAGTTCGAATTTTTTGACGATTGCAAGACTTTCTCCTTATACACTTCGTAAACGAAACAGTAAAAAAGTTGGCTTGCAAGTAAGGAATGGAATAAGGATATTAATTTTAATTTTTTATAAATGCTTTTACTGAAAATTGTAGCAGTAAAACAGTTCGTAATTTTCTTTTATAATTTTGAATTTAATTATATAATTGAAATATGTTTCTTAACTGTTTCTGCTTATTTCATTATTGATAATATTTAATGATATCAATTCAGATATGTGTCACGTTGTTAGCGAATCCTATGAAAATAAAATTATCAGCTTCGGGTTGTACTTTCAAGGAATTCAATTGAATGAAAAGACAGCATTAAAATTATTTGGAATTTAATTTGCTTTTATGTCGTAAATTAATTTTTTTTTGTCAGAGTTAAATATTGTTGCATATTTAAGTCCTTTTTTTTTTACTCTCATTTATATTACAAGATTTTGAGAAGTATGCAGAACAGAAATACGTTTTAGATGGAAAAAAAAAATGAAACAATAATATTTTGGATTTTAGACAGTCATGGTTCTAACTTATCAGAGATTATTCACGTCTCTCCTTCCTGGCCTATCATCTATGCATCATATTTAATTCGATAGGTTTAGTTTAGTTTAGTTATATTAACGTGCCGTTTTGAAGCAACACGAGGGCTATTTTGGGCTGGACCTCGTAATTTTGAACCACGGTCAGATGACGACATCTGAGCTGGTACCCCCCTCTCCAAACTTCCACGCCACACCAACAGGAGGATGTTTGACCACTACGTATGATTTAGCGTGCAACAGACCCCATACACGACGGATCTTCAGTGGAATTGGGTCTCTTTATATATATTATGAATGCTAATCCAGAATGAAAACGACACTCTTCTATTTCTTATAGGTTTTACTGACAATGTATGAAACGCCGGCATTCTATAGAATGCCGGGCATTTTTAGGCAAAGAATGAAATAATTATATTATATACTTTCCATAGGCCTTGTATATAATACCTAGCCATTCTATAGAATGACAAATGCTATTTAGGCAAAGTATGAAAAAGATCATAAGGTTCTATTATTTACAAGACGTGCATTCCTCAAAAATGCAAATGTTATTTTGAAAAAATAAAAATGCCGTAAAAAATCTTTTATTCAAAATACGTAAAGTAAATTGAAAGTTACACATATTGAAGTTTTTGTCTTTTTTAGTAAAGAAAACAAAATAAAATGTGAATCTACATGTTACATCAAGGAAGGAAATAATTTTATTTTGATTTGCACTTAATTTTATTTCTTATAAAATCGAATGGACGATTTCTTTCATACTTTGCCGCTTTGTCATTTGGGTTTCAATAGAATGCCTAGGAAACGTGCGTGCCTTCCAGTTTTCTGCATTCTATATTCCGGCAACATGTGGATTGATTTGAACTTCCAATTTTCTTTAAAGTATTTTTTAGTATTCTTTTATGTTAGTAAATAATATACGTATAAAAAAATTAAATTAAATTTAACTACGATAAAAAAATCTTCACATGGTGTCATGAAAACTTCAATTCAGCAACAAAATCTCATTAGAAACTTGATATTGTTCTTTTTTGTTAAGTATATATTTTAATTTTATTGTTCATACAAATTAAGCATAAAAAATATTTGAAGTCCAAGCATACTGCCTGACGAAAGAAAAATGATAATTTATATGTAAAAATGTTTTAAATCAGTTTTTACTTTAATAATTTTATCTTATGATTATAATTACGGCCATTGTAAAATTAAAAATAGATAATTGAATTGCAGTGTATTTTGTTAACTTAAAAAAGGGAAAATTAAATAAATTTTAGCAAAAACAAAAATTATTTTAGACTCAATTTTCAAAATGCATATTTCACAGTTCGAGTTGTAGACTTCCGGTCTCAAATTTTTATTTTGATAAATATAATTCTAAAAATGGCTTTTTACGGAAAAAAGTAGCCGAACCTGCCGTAAAGCATCCTACTATCATTCTGTTTGCGATAAGGAAACACTTTTAACGGTTTGCAAGAGGAGCTTATTCACCCACCCACCCGTCTTTGCTATTCACGCGTAAACGAAATTACCCATATACGATTACAACTACATAGTAATACGCATGCGCTCTGATGATATCGTCAACGTTATGTACAGAGAAAATTTTCCAAGATTCAGTCAGAGCGCATGCTCACAACGTTTTTTCAACTCTGAGAAGGCAATGCAGGGTAACAAGATACGTAGGCAAATCGCTTTCGCCGAGTTGCGATCAGCGACATCTAGTGTTGGAAGTCGACGTAAAAAACTTTTAGACGACCACGTTAAGAAACAAAAAGTTGCAAGATTCTTTAAAAGATTATTTAGCAGATTTCGTTCTTTCGGTGTCGTTCTTCATTTTAGACCCATTTATGCTAAGAAATGTTGATCAACTTTAAAAATCATGCAGATGAAACGAATGCGCTTTGTTACTGCTCGTCATCAGTTGCAGAAATCGGTACTCTCTCTGGGAAGAGAGGCATACCGTTTTTGCATATGTTTTTCCTAAAGGTTGAAAGCTCTAAGGGAATTTTAGAACTTGAAAGCCTAAGAATCTGGATTTAAATTTCAGATGGAAAATTAAATAAATTAATGATTGTATTTGTATACTGAAAAAGATTAGGGGTGCTGAAGTTATGCACTAGCTGCCTCAACATGGGACCCAGATAGCAATTTTAGTTTGCAACAATTTTGCTCTGCAAGCTTGCAACAAATTTGAGACAGCTAGAGTGCAAGCTTGAAACAGGTTAACGCAAACGAGTTAGTCACCACGCGCCAAACTCGTTGTAAACTATAGCAAAAACAGAGCATGAAGACAACCTCGGATTCGAACCCCCGACATCTCGCTTCCTAAACCTGTCGTCTCAACCTCTCAGCCAGCTAGATTCCAATCCAAGAGAAGATAGATTGCGCTAATAGATCGTGCATGCAATTTATTTTAAACTATTTTCTTGATTTCATTAATATTTTAAATTTTGAGTTGAGAATATTATTTGAAGTCAAAGAGAGAGTGATTTTGAATAATAACTACGTTTTGCTAGTAGAATAAATTATGAAATTAGGATTCAAAAGTAATAACTTTTAAATTGGGACAAAATGTAAGTTATTATTTTTCAACAAACATCGACTGTTTTTTAGGTTTAATTTTGTTTATTAAAGTTAAATTTCAACATTAAGAAAAAGGCGATATAGTTTTCTTTAAAGTGCGAGTTCTATATTTAGTAAAAAGATGGAGAATTTTTCAAAATTTTGTTATAAAAAAGTTAGTTTTTTTACAAATTATCATTGATTTATTGAATTAATAAAAAGAAGGACGGTCTAGGAGATGCTATTAAAATCGGATGTTTTTTAAAGCAGAGACAAAGATTATCTGCAAGTGTGATGTATCATTTTTGCATCAATTTGGTTTTGCAATCGTGGTGTGAAGCTTGTCATAACAACTTCACAGTAAACTTGTTTTGCAAGTGGGTTGGTTGATTATGCTTTGTTACTTTGCATGAAGTTTGCTGCTATCAACGGGTCTATTCTGGTACCCCGGTTGGGTTGGGAGCACTTCGCCTTTCGACCGCGAGACGTTAACGATTTTTTCTCGTCCGAAAGAAGGGGTCTGATTCTCGTACCTCGGTCGTTTCAAACGTCTCGCTTCACGCTAGGAAGTGACGTATTTCTGCTGCGCGCGCAGCAAATCAAGCGATCGTCTGCGATATTTTTGTTTATGGTTTCAGATTCACAAGGAGAGGGCCACAGAGAAAGAGTACTTCTCTGTGGAGAGGGCACGAATTGGGAAACTCAATTCGGGATGAAACTTGGCATATTAGTAGCATACCATTAGGGTGTTCACCCATTAATCTAAAAAAGGGCAATGACCAGCCAATTCGGAGGCCTGAAACTTTTTGTACAACTTTTATACCAGTAACTCTTCACAAGCAGCAAGTGCTCAGATAGCGTAGATGTCAGTGCACTGGACTACCATTCGCTAGGTCTGCAGTTCAGTCCTGGCTGTCGTTTTTTTTATTTCTTTCAAAATTATTCCAAATTAAATTAAAAATATTTTAAATTAAAACTTTAATTTGTTTATGCAGAAAATAATTTTATTTATATGATACTTGAATTACAGATAAAATGATAATATATAAACAGTAAAATAATTATAAATACATCTTTAATGATGATAAATTTTATCTCTAATGACTCACATCATAAAACATTTTTGTTTAGGCATTATCTTTCATAAATTTTAGAAGTTTATTCTAGATTTATTAATTAATTTCCATTTTATCTTTCATTTTGTACTAGTAACTTTATATTTCTACATTAAATTATATACAAAAACCGGAATAATAATTATCATAAAAACACTGGAAACAAAAAATATTTTGACACCTTGCACAATTGAAGAGCTGAGTGGATGAACATGTTCAGAAAACGAGTTTTAAAGTTTAAAGGTTACATTTTTTTATTTTTTCGCTCAATTTTTGCTGTTCCGGCACTTTTGTGACGAGAAAGCATTCAAAATATTTTATATTTATTGACATGGTTACAGCTTTTTTTAATTATAGAGAAAAATAATAATCTTTTGCACTTAACATGTTCTTCCAAGCACGCGTCAAAAAACTTCGTTTGTTTAATCATGGAAGAACATGCTAAGTGCATTTTACTTTCTGCACAACATAATAGTGGTAGATTAAATACATACAAATAATAATGAATTGGCAAAATTGTATTACTATAAAGCTCTATATATTTTCAACACAAGTTGAACGACAAAAATAAAGCAAATTGGATGTTGAAATAGCACACAAACACACAAGAAGATCAAAAATAATATGTAAGTTTGGGAAACAATAAAATTAAGAGTACTACTTTTTTGAAGTATTAATTCTTTGGTTGTCATAAACAATAACATCATATTTTTACAATTTCATTTAACATGGCGTTTTTCTTTTTTGTGAAAATAGAATTCTAAAATTCATTTTTCATTCACTTACTAGTGCAATTTGAAATTTTGTACACTTGTGTGTTCTTGATGAGAATAAACTATTTTAATATTTTCACAGAACTCGGTTATCAATTGATTGCTCAACATAAGTAAATTTTAGCTCCATAATTTGAGAAAAATTATCATAATATTTCATAATACCTATAACAATAAATTCTAAATAAAAGACTAAAAAGTAGAAAATAATTAAAATAAGGAAATCTGCTTTTCAGCTCAATAATAAGAGTGTAATTTTTAAAAATGAGTGTATAAAATGATTTCGTTGTTGTAGTCGTTAAGTAAGGAACAGGCCGAGTTATTAACTATTTTTTATTTATTACGGGAGAGTGGCGGAATATACGTACATCTTGTATGAAAGTTTCAAGTCGAAAGAGAGCAGAAAATCCCTGCGTTCTCTCAGATAGGGGATTTACATATAGACATGTGATGAAAGTGAAGGGATTAATAGCTATTTTTAGTAAATTACGTAAGTGTTTTAGGGAAAATTCTGGCGCCAAGAAGACGACGTCATGATTTTCTGTGGGCGCGTGAAAGCGATTAACATATTCTTTTAGTAATAAATATGCCAAAACGTGAGATTTAATATACCTGCAGAGCGGGAAATTTAAGAAAAGTGATTTCGGAATACATTAATATTATACTAAGATTTTAAAATATATAATATTAGAATTTAAAGTAAAATTAAGTGAGATTATTACATGTATATATTTTATGATATTATCTCAACTTGATTTACTTTCATAAAAATATTTCGTTTTCCACGAATTTCCCTATTCAATGGACCTTATGCACCGTTTGGGTTCGAGAGTATTAAAAAAACAGCTGTGGAGGAATAAACAAAACGATCGGCCTATAAGCGACTCAGAAATAAAAGCAGTTCTGAGTCAGCTGTTTAAGACTGACCAATGGCTACCTCCGGCAGGTCACGTGTCGGAGGATGTGACGTCACATGCATAAGGTCCATAGATTGTGTACTGAAGAGTTTAGTGTTACCGGTGAATCTTTCTTCAAAGCAGTCTTACCACTGTCTTGGGAGCATCGAAATGAATGTCTTGGGAAAATGGAAATGAATGTGGTATTTAAGGTTTTATTTAAACAAGCATCGTTTTTAATATTGTTATTAACATTCATGAAACAATTCAAGTTAAATAAAAATGTGTAAAAAAAGAAAAAACACAAATAGCTAAACAAACTAAATTAGCGATCAATGGAAAATTTTTTAATTAAAAAAAATATTTTGTCTCCTGGTACAAATTCATAAGAATAAATTTCGTTAACTGAAATAAACCATTATTCAAAAAAATTCACGAGTTTTGAAAAGTTCTTTTACTGACCGTTAATTGCTCTTTCCTTTGTTACGCAATGCAGTTCAGCTTGATGTATAACTCGCAATGAAGCCCACATAGAAAAAATGTAAAGAATTATTGCAGAAACTTCTTTTAAAAGCATGCGATTTCTATTTTCGAATTGTCTTCTCAATATTTTCGTCTGCATTAATACTATTTCCCGCTCAGAAAACGATTATGTTTCAATGGAAGCAGATGTTATGTTACTCGATTTTAACAAATTTCTCATGGAAGAAGATGTTAAGTTCCCTTAACATGTCCTTCCATGAGGAAAAAGCAAGAGGCCGTGCACTTAACATGTTCATCCACTGAAAACTTCGTTATTTTTTTACTTTGCAGATTTAATGAACTTCCTATATTTAAATTAGACTTCAACATGTTCTTTTGCCCAATTATCTCATTTTTTTCAAATTTGTCACTTAAGGGAACTTGGCACACTAAGAATTCCGGAAAGTCAATGAAAATATCAATTTTCAAATTTTGAGTGGAAAATTATCCTTGAACCTTTGACTTAATAATCTGAAAGTTTCAAAACAATCAGACAAATATTTAGTGAGATATGAAGTTATTTTGTCTACCATTTCATCACGTGCCACGCCCACTTCCAATGTTTAAATCATGCATATTTCATGTGCAAATTGCAAAGCCACCTAATTTTTTCCATAAAAGCAAAGCAAGATGGTTGTTTCAGACAGTAGCGGTTTAATCTTTGTTTGTTCGCTGTCTTACTGCTTTTGCTTCTTTATTATTTATTAAGGATATCATCATCATCATCACTGCATTCGCTTCTCATTTTGTTTGAATTTCTCACTGTCAATAAAATGGTTTTAAATTTTTCTCTGTTATAATGGATATTTGATAAATAGTACTGCAGATCATTTATTAAATATTTTGACAAAAAAATTGAAAAAAGTGAAATTTTTCACATTTTTTTAAGAAAATTTCTAATTATCCCTATAAATGATGATGCTAATTAATAATTATAGTAATAATAAATATTAATAAAATTGATAAGTTAGGACTCGCAAATGTCAGGTTATTGCTCTGAAAAAAACTAGCTTCATTTAAGTTGTTTTTATTACAATTTTATTGTTTTTAAAACTATAAAGCTAATTTTCTCAGTTTACTTTTTTCCAAAATTGTGTCTGCTACAAAATGCTAAAAGTCGATCTATTTTTATTCTAATTACTTGAAATTTTTTCTGTTCACTCACAAATGCATGCGTAACAGAATCAGGGATGGATTTGTAAAAATTTTGATTAGATTTTTTTTTTAATGTACAAAGTGAACCATTCTGATATTTTCCAAAAATTTTCACAAAATTTTGAATAATTTTTTTTCCTCTGAAACTAATTTAGATATCAAAAATCCGATCCCTATTTCTGTTAAGTACATTGAGAGGTCCCTTTAAAAAAATTTAGAGAAAAATATTAAAAATTGTATGAGAAGAAGCATTTTAAAAAAAGGCTTAATTTTTTAAAAAAAATTTTAAATTTGTAATTTTTCAAAATGAAAAATATTTTAGAAATTTCAGTTTTTGCACAGTTTACATCCATCTACTTCAAAATTATTACAAATTAAATGAAAAACTTTTAACTATTTTTAATTAAAATATTAATTTTTTATACATAAAATTACTGCTTATTTATATGATACTTGAATTATTTGTAAATTTACTTTATAAGTACTAAAATAATGATAAATATAACTTTAAAATTAATAAATCATTACTACAATTACCCACAACATGAAAGATATATTTTAGGCTTCATCACTCATAAATTTTATAAATTAATTCTACTAATTTCATACGATAATGAGTAAAGACATTTACCCAATGGTCCCTTTTCAATTATTGAAATTTCGGACCATCTGCCTACGAATTTAATAGATTAACAGCTGCTCTCTGCTATTTTTACATCATTAAAATATTGGAAAATCTGCATACGTATTCAATATATTCACATCTGCTCTCTACTGTTTCCAAGATAAAATAAGAACGAGGAATTTGTGAACATAAAACGCAATAATTTAAAACTTTCAATGAATTTAGAATGATAAGTTTTATTATAGTTAATATTTATCACCATTAAAAATGTATTTTTAATTTTATTTTACTATTTATATATTATTTTTATTATTATTTTATCTGTAATTCAAGTATCATATAAATGTAGTTATTTTCTGCATAAAAATAATTAAAGTTTTAATTTAAAATATTTTTTTAATTTTAATTTAATATGGAATAATTTTGAAAGAAATAAAAAACGGCACTCAGGACCGAACTGCGGACTATTTGAGCACTTGTTGCTTGTGAAGAGTTACTGGTATATAAGTTGTGCAAAAAGTTTGAGGCCTCCGAATTGGCTGGCCATTGCCCTTTTTTAGATTAATGAGTGAACACCCTAATGGTATGCTACTATGGTCAGTTCGAGTTTTGAATAGCCAAATGAACTATGGAGAAGCGTACATTTGCTTCCCAATTCGAAATTATGTTGGATTATTTTGAAAAATATCCACAAATTTTAAGTGGGAAAGTTAATCGCATTTTTTCAAAAGACACCAAGGATAAGAGGTGGGAAGATTTAACTTCTGCTCTTATAAAATGCATTATAATACATCTTTCTTGCTTTCATAAGTCCATTGTTAAGGGGGGGGGTAAACCACTTATCTTTTACAAAATATACATTTATAATAATATTTATACATTTATAGAACATAAATTGCAGTCTTTTTTTCAATATATTGATGTAATTTTACCAGTTTTCTAGAGAGAGGAAAAGTAATAAACTTTTTTCCACGCCAATTATTTTAACAGGAATAAATCTTATAAATTAATATTACAAACCATTTGCTTATTTTTCCAATTACATAAGAAAATCACACATGAAAAAAAGTTATTAAATTCAGCAAGTTTTCACAAGATTAAAAAAATTACATCTTTATCAAGGAACAAGAAAAATTCTTTTATCGTCAGATTTTGCAATTACTTTGTAAATATTTGACAAATTTCTTTGAATTAAAACCCAAATAAAAAAATTATAATGATATATATACGGAATGAGGAAAGTCATTCCACACTCAATGTTAAAAGAAATGTTAAAATGTTACCCTAATTTAATTTAATAATTTAATTTATTAAGAAAATTTTAAGTAATTAAATCTTTAAATGTAATTAATAGATAATTATCAAATATCATTATTGACTATCTTGATGGAGTAGTAAAAGATTTAACTACTTTTAAGGATTTAATTATTTTAGATTGTCGTATTAAATTATTTAAATTCGATAAAAGATTTAACTACTTTTTAAAAAATCTAAAGTAATTGATAAACTCTTCTTCAGATTGGTCAAAAAAATGGATTATATTTATCCCGATAAACCCTTTTAAAACACAATTAATGTCTTAGCAGCCTCCATTTTAAACGAAAATTTGATAACTTCTGATATCGAAACAACACTTCTCGCTAGCGAAACGAGTTTACGGCAGGTACAGAGATGGCGAGAAATCGGAGTCCTTTTTTCGACCGAGTGAGATCCCAACCGGTTGGAAAAACGGGTACGAGAATCGCACTTGTCGTTAACAGGCGGAAAAAGTTACGTCTCCCAACCCAAACGGGGGTACCAGAATAGACCCGAAAGTTTGTCATGACAAGCTAATATGAAGAAAAATCAAACTTGCTGCAAGTGTGCATGCTATTTGGGGATACATGTATACTTTTTTGTCCATATAAACACTCTCTGAATTTTGTTTAAAGGAATGCTGAGTTTTTCTTATAATATGCTTAATAAAATATTAAAAACAGTTCGAAATTATTTTTTCTATGCAAGAGAAGTTATGGAAAGTAAAAGCATCTGCTGAAAAATGGAATGGTGAAATAGCGAAAGTCTGCAACTTGATAACGTGGATGCATAATCCAATTTCTGCTATTGTTAATTTTAAATATCTGTTATAAATAAGTGTGTTTCAATCACAATTTTAATTTTCGAATTCTTACGGGTCTATTCTTGTACCCCGGTTGGATTGGGAGACGTCACTTTTTCCGCCCGTTAACGACAAGTGCGATTCTCGTACCCGTTTTTCCAACCGGTTGGGATCTAGCTCGGTCGAAAAAAGGACTCTGATTTCTCGCCAGCTCTGTACCTGGCACAAACGCTATTTGCTAGCGAGAAGTGTTGTTTCGATATCGGAACTTACCAAATTTTCTTTTAAAATGGAGGCTGCTAAGACGTTAATTGTGCTTTGAAAGGGTTTATCGGGATAAATGTAATCCATTTGACCAATCTGAAGAAGAATTTATCAATTACTTTAGATTTTTTAAAAAGTAGTTAAATCTTTTATCGAATTTAAATAATTTAATCTAATGATTTAATACGACAATCTAAAGTAATTAAATCTTTAAAAGTAGTTAAAAATTTTACTACTCCATCAAGATAGTCAATAATGATAGTTGATAAATAGCTAAGATCAATTAAATTAAATTAGGGTAACATTTTAACATTTTTTTTAACATTGAGTGTGGAATGACTTTCCTCATTCCGTATATATCATTGCAATTTTTTTTATTTGGGTTTTAATTCAAAGAAATTTGTCAAATATTTACAAAGTAATTGCAAAATCTGACAATAAAAGAATTTTTCTTGTTCCTTGATAAAGATGTAATTTTTTTAATCTTGTGAAAACTTGCTGAATTTAATAACTTTTTTTCATGTGTGATTTTCTTATGTAATTGGAAAAATAAGCAAATGGTTTGTAATATTAATTTATAAGATTTATTCATGTTAAAATAATTGGCATGGAAAAAAGTTTATTACTTTTCCTCTCTCTAGAAAACTGGTAAAATTACATCAATATACAGAAAAAAAGACTGCAATTTATGTTCTATAAATGTATAATATTATTATAAATGTATATTTTGTAAAAGATAAATGGTTTACCCCCCCCCTTAACAATGGACTTATGAAAGCAAGAAAGATGCATTATAATGCATCTTATAAGAGCAGAAGTTAAATCTTCCCACTCTTACTCTTGGTGTCTTTTGAAAAGATGCGATCAACTTTCCCACTTGAAATTTGTGGATATTTTTCAAAATAATCCAACATGATTTCGAATTGGGAAGCAAATGCACGCTTCGCCATAGTTCCTTTGGCGATTCGGAACTCGAACTGAATCCGAAACCATGAAACAAAGATGATCGCTTGATTTGCTGCGCGCGCAGCAGAAATACGTCACTTCTTAGCGTAAAGCGCGATGTTCGAAATGACCGAGGTATGAGAATCAGACCTCTTCTTTCGGTGGAGAAAAAGCCATTAACGTCCCGCGGTCCAAAGGCGAAACGCACCCAACCCAACCGGGGTACGAGAATAGAAACGTATGGCGCTATCTGTTGACAGAAGATAGAACTAAAATCTAAAACTTAGGAAAAGTATATTAAAAAGGAAAGAATTTTTTTAAAAAGTTTGAAACGCTTTATGCACATTTATTTACCAATGATTGAATCACACTTTTTTGACAGTAGTATTCATCACTGGTATTTGTGATTTTTTGATATTGTGTAGTAAATCTTAATATAAATAAAAGTCATTGTGGGTATGTGGGTGGGTATGTATGTGGCTATGTTCCACATCTCCTCCTAAACCAATGGACGGTTTTCAACCGAATTTTGTACACTTATTATTTAAGAGAAGGGGAAGACACTTATGAACTTTTCCAAGTCCCAAAGTTAATTAAACAGTCAGTTAATTAGAAAATAACCGAAATCGTTTTTCCGCCGTAACTTCGGAGCAAACTGTCCGACAAAAAATATTTTTATACCATCTTAAAGTTCAAATTTTTACCTTTTCAATGATACTAATTTTATTTCTCTGACATTTTCCCTTCGATTGTTATTAATTTTTAAAAGTTCCAAAACTTTAAAATGCGTGCAGACGATTTTGAAATAACGAATATTTATAGCTACTCCGTTGCTAGGCAACGGTTAGACTTTGAACTAATTCACCGTTATTTCCAGCTTGGCGCTTGATACAGTTGCCAAATAGATTTGGCGATTGCTTAAATCGGAAGGTTACCGGAAAACGGTCTATGAATCCAAAATAAACAAACCAGGATCGTCCATTGACGTATATGATATGGTTGTCAGAGTTTTTATAATAGGAAGGTATATTTTGTCTTATGTATTCTTTTAAACAGTAGAAGCAGATGACATATAGCATGGTGGATGATATATTCCAAAGAGAAGATGATACCATTGAGTACAATGATGTAATTTACAGTAACAGAGAATTAAATTAGTCGTCCAATTATGTATTATCAACCGTCAGAACTTTTGACTTCCCCTTTCTATATATAACGAAACATTTACATTCGTAAATTTAAAAAAAGTAGCAATTCAAATTCTTCGCGCACGAAGTCGCGGGTAACAGCTAGTAATCAAATATTTGTCATCCCTATAAATTGATAACGGATTCGAAACCTGTGACGTCCTGATATCTTTGTTTCAGAATGATCTTCATGCGGCTGAAAGTCGCTAATGTAATCCTATCATATTTACATTTTGTACTCGAAAGTCCAGCAACAAATTAACCAAAATTATTTAGCATTAATATTATATATTCAACATCATTAACCTTTCAGAAGAAATTTCAAGGCACTTTTAGGAAAACCATTCCATGCAGCCTCAAATGTGCCTTACTTTATGAGAAATGGCAACGACTTACTCGCGATGTTGTCTGCGTGTTGATAGAGTTCACGTATTGTTTACGTTAACTGATAGACTTTGTTCTGCATTTTAATAATGAACAGAATGCGCTTAAAATTGTGAACTATCTTGTTTTAGAATAAATATAAATATTAGTTGTCAAA
>BGPR01040577.1:2494-13908 GCA_013235015.1 Araneus ventricosus | reverse complement strand
CTCTGTGATACGGCGTGTGTCGAAATCCCTTTTCGTCTTCGTCAATTTCTGGTCGGTCCCCTAAATGCCGAATCTTCACTGTCAAATGCGAATTCATACCTATTAATTATAGAGTCGAAGTTCAAGTGCAGTTCTTCCAGCCTGTCTGGAGAAATTCGAAAAAATGTGAATTCGAAAGTGTCCGGATACTTTTGATCATATAGTGTATCTGTGGCCAGCCCGAAGTTTTTGGCGGTTTTGGAATTTCTCGGAACGGTCGTCTTGCAGTTTATTTCCACATAACTTTTCCAGTTTCTAAGACGAATTCCCCTATTTCCTCTAATAATGTTTTGTATTTAGTACGTGCTAGAAGTGTACCCAGTGTAGCCCGGTCTTTTTCCTTATCAAAACCTTGTGGGGAACAGGAAACTGAACAGTGTTTTATTAGTATTATTTTATTGATGGAATATTGTTCAAATTTTAATAAAATATTATTTAGCAACCCTCCGCGCTTTTGCGCATGCGCCTGGCAGAGTTGTTTTCATCAAAATAGGGGAAAAGTGAAGAATGGAAGGGGAGATGTTTACATTTTACTGAGCTTGATCTAACAAAGAACTCCGGAAATGCGCTCGTATGACTCATTGCCTGACACCCCTTTCCGGTGTAAAATCATCCAAAAGTGCTAGTTTCAGAATCCGTTGCTAAACAGTAATTAACAAATTAACCCTACTTCTTAACATTATTTTTTTAAGTCGACCACTGAGACCACATGGGCTTCGCGTTGTATCAAAATCGCATGGATGAAACATGTGACCAAATTTCGGCCGCGGTGGCCTAATGGTAAGGTCTCAGCGTCGGGGCCGGAGGGCCCCAGGCTCGAAGCCCGATTCCACTGAAGATCCGCCGTACGTTGGCTGTTGCACGTTAAATCATACGTAGTGCCCAAACCCCTCCAGCTGGTGCGGTGCGAGAGCTTGGAGAGGGGGTTTGAAAGCTCAGGTGTCGTCCTCGTTATCTGATCGCGGTTCAAAATTACGAGGTCCGCCCCAAAATGACCCTCGTGTTGCTTCTAAACGGGAAGTTAATATAACTAAATTAAATAAAATTCAACCAAATATCACGTTTATAATATTCAACCAAATATCATGTTAATCAGTCCGTTAATTGTTTTATTTATATTAACAGCTCACCTCAGATTGTCCAAAAAAGAGATTGATTGAGATTGATTTAACTCTACAGGACTTTTAGTCGACTAATGCGAAAAGTGCGTATCAAGTTTCATCAAAATCGCTCCAGCCGTTCTGAAGTGACCGCTCTGTCTGTGAACGTGATAACTCAAAAAGCGAACGAACTAAACAAATGAAATTTGGTATTTGGCCTTTACACCAAAATTGTAGATATGTGTCAAATTTTGAACGAAATCCGTTGAAAGGCAATGTGTCTGCCTCTCCGTTCGTGTGCATGTGAAGACGATTAGTCAAAAGCGCAAGCTAGATGAGTGAATTTTAGTGTATGGTTTTATCACCAGAATTGTAGATGTGCATCAAAGTTTGGACCAATCCACCAACGAGTTGACTGTCTGCCAGTCTGTCTATTCGTGTGCAGGTGAACGCGATGATTCAAAAGCGTGACAAGCTAGATGTATGATATTTAACATATTGTTGTATGACCAAACGCAATCGGTTCAAGGGAAAAAGTACATTCTCTTAACTATAGTACGAAGTTTAACTGAAAGCGTGCCATATTGTGAAAAGTATACAAGCAACTCGAGGAGGCTACGCTCCCATTGGTTAGATACCTTCCTCTCTTATCTCATATCAGTCAAATCTTCAATTATTCACTGAGGGCCTCGGTGGCCTAGTGGTAAAGTCTCGGAATTGGAGGGTTCCGAATTCCAATGAAGATCCGCCGCGTCTGCTGCCATGGTGTAAGTTAAATCTGACGTCGTCGGTCAAACATCCTCCCATTGGTGTGGTGTCGAAATTTGGAGAGGAGAGTGCCACCTCAGATGCTGTCCTCGTCATCTGACCGCGGCTTAAAATTACGAGGTCTGTCCCAAAATAGACCTTGCTTCATCAAAACGAGACGTTAATATAACTAAACTAAAACAAAGCTCACCATATTGTATGAGAAACCTAAAGGAAGAACGCTTCCGTTGGTTAGATACTTTTTCCTCTTATCTCGTATCAGTCAAATCTTCAATCATTCACCCTAACCATTTCTAAACAATCAAGTTGCGCAACTTCATGCCGAGAAGACGTCCTAGGGATAAAGTAGGAACTTCCTGCCAGCTTAATGATCGTCATTTCACCGTAAGTTCCTTTTAAACCACGAGTTAGAATTCCGTCTATTTTAATGAAAAGAAGCTCTGAAGAGGATTTAATGAGGGGAACCATCTGAATTGAGGAGAGGAGACATGCAAATGATCGTCGCCTCAACCGGTTTCGCGGCTTTATCAATCTACAGGGACAGCGGAATTGTCTCTCCCTCTTTTTCAAAAGACATCTTCGCGCGGCATAATTAGTGGTATTCAAACGGAGGTTTTCAGCGTAACGCCTCCTTGTAGCGGGACAGAATAGGAAGTTGTGTTCAAAAGATAGATGTGAGATGCGGCTCAAAGCACTCATTTTTAGGTTGGATTGGTCTTTGTGTCGAACATAGTCCAAAATAGCTCTCGGTGACTAATTTGCATGGGGTATTGAATGTGAAAAAGTGTTTGGGGAGTTTTCCTTAAGTTAATTCGTTGGGATTGATCTCTCATTAAGAGGAAATTCGTTTCCTTTTCTTTCTTAAAATTATGGAACAGTGTCGACCTTTTCTTTATGGATGTTTCGAATGCTATGGTAGAGGAATTTTTCCCTTTGTATATGAGTGACAGAGTTTAGTATTCAAATCCCTAAAGGGGCGCACCCCTCAAGGTAATTGGTCTTATCTTTTGAGCAACATGTGATGGAATCTAGCTATTGAGCAAACGTACGGAAATAACTACCTGATAAACAGTATATGGTTAGGTTTGATTTGGTTTTGAAGCAAAGCGAGATCTATTTTGGGATTGACCTTGTAATTTTGAACAATAGTCATATGGAAAGTGTGAAAACTAAACCGTCCCCCCTCTCGAAATTCCGCGACACGCCAGCATTTGACCCTAGACGAGAGGTTCCCAAACTATGGTACGTGTACCCTGGGGATCCGCGAAGGACCAGTTGGGGGTACTCGGAAATCAAAGTCCGGTAGTAGCGGACACGAGAAAACATAAGGGATTAACAAATTTCCAAAATTTTGTTCAAAAGTTCGTGTGAAGAGTAAATTCGTGTGGTATAAAATGTAAAATCAAAAATAAGTCCTGCAAATGTTATTAATTCGAGTCATTTGCCTCTTAAGCTGACCTAACCCCTTAACATTATTGATAGAAATTTCTTTGTACAGACGAATGGTTGGAGGGGAATGGTGGATAGTAGGGGCAAGAGAAAATAAAAAGACTACTCAAGGGGTAAGCAAAGGAAAAAAGTTTGGGAACCACTGCCAGAGACATAAAGCTGGACATTGGCGAGCGATCCACTCCACGCAAATTCGGTTGTGCTACGCTAAATGGTCGTTAACGCGAGAATCAATGCGATAAGAACTGCCGTGGTCTGGTCGAAAGTTTGGAAATCCAACTTTTCTTGAAATCTATTCGGACTACCAGGCCATAAGTGCTGAAATGCGACCGGTGTAGATACGTGGGGGAGGGTGGGGTGAAGCTCTCTCGCACTCGAGGAAATACGAGCAGGCGCGGGTTGGTGTTTTGAAGGCGGGGGAAAAATAGGTGCAGTAGGGGATCGGAGTGAGCCGTTGAGGACGGTTTTGCACTTTAAGCTACCTGGAGAGGCCCGGGATTGAACAGCTTAACTGGATAGGCCGAAAAATGGAATGGTGTGAAGTGCCAGCACTCCATTTGCGTAGAGTGGAGCTCTCCTGAATATCCAATTTAAGATTTTATGAGAATCAGGCCCACATAAGCGACCAATCTTTGAATCAATCCAGAATCGACTTTCGAACCTGGAATCTTCCGGCTCCGAAGCACAAAAAACCTGACCACCGCGGCTACGGTGTGCGTGAAGCACAGATGGACTGAATAGATAACCACTTATTGCAAACTAAAGAAAAATGGTTCCCCTCCCCAACAAGCGACCTGAGGTTTGGGTTTGTATAAAGTGACCATTTATTTTTTCCCTCAAAACAGGACATTTTTTAAATTTTAATTTAATATTATGTAAATTCAAGAAAACACATATTTCTTTTTTTTATTTATTAATGAAAAGATCAGGAATAAACACATGAAAATAGATAATTCATGTGATCTTGCATTTTTCAGAGGAACTCATTCTAACTTCAGTGTATTTGGTGTGGATTAAAAAAAAATGAAATTTTTGGCAGTATTTCTAAAAGTTAAGTTTGGTAATTAACGTTGTTTTATAAATTGCGACTTGCAACTGTGCTTTCTAGATCGTCCACAACTTATTCATAAGAAAAAAGACCCTTTCCATGGGTGCAATAGTGCCGGGTAGGCATAGAATATATTCAATAATTACACGAAAGTTCGTATGATTTAAATTATTGGCGTGAAAATGTTTGAACAGTTCCACCCAACGACATTCGCCTAAAATATTCCCAGTGTTTCATTCTGTCGCTTCATGCGGTGTAATAAAGTTAGAACTAAGTGCGAAATAGCAGGCTTCTGACCAACTTATGTATGTATGACAAGTACAGTACATGCTCCGTCATCGCCGGGCTACTAGGTATTACCGTAAGATTTTTAGCCTCTTCTTAAACCTCTCTTTATGAAAACGGGACATTTAGGGGTCTATTCTGGTACCCCCGGTTGGGTTGGGTTGCGTTGTTAACGTGCGGAACCCAACCCAACTCCCAACCCAACCGGGAGTACCAGAATAGACTCCTTAGGCCTCTTGAAGCTGTGCTTGGGGACAGCAGGACATGCTATTAAAAATCCCTTTTCGGCAAGCTTGAAGGCAAAGGTAGATTCCTTTACGTTAATGTTACAAAAGTCATGAAATATTACATATTGATCAATACAGACATAGCCAATGACTTTATTGTTTCTATTCATTGCAATATTTACGCTGTGATTCTGTTTTCATGTCATTTCATTTTTTGCTATATCAAGGTTTTATCATTCCATTTTTCATTCCAAAAAGTTATACTAGATTTATTAGTCAGTACATTGGTCAATTTTTTTTATATCTCAACACATAATCATTCAACAGGTAGGAGTCATAAAGAAATAAACATCTCAGCAGTGCAAATATCTCCTAGATAACATTAAGCCAGCCTATCTGAAACAGCAACAAAAAATTGACTCTTGGCACGAATGAAGAAAGACTCTAGATTTAAAAATTAATTTATTTAATCTAGGTTACAATATAATTGTCATATGGTAAAATCACATGACATGGAAACACTTAAATACTACTAAAATGGGCTCATTTAGAGAACTCCCTGGTTACAGAAATAATAGTCACTAAATTCTTAACATATAAGAGAATAAAATTATTAAACATTGTGCGTGGCAAATTTAATACGTGTTTTTAAAGCATAGGATATGAATGCAGCCAATTTGAACAGTAAATTTAAATCCCCATCGACGGTTAAAACCAAATACTCAGGGATAAAATCCCAAAAAATTTTAAAGTTAAGGAGATATTTTTCAATAGTAAAAAGGATAAAGAAAACTCTTATTTAAGTATCTATTGCTTTTGGCTACTTTATATTGATTTTATTAAACAAATCATGGTCCCGCCATGTTTAGTTAAATAACAAATTAAAGTATTCTGTCAAAAACCTATTATCAAATTAACTATTAAAATTATTTGATTAATTAAAATTAACTATTTACTTAAATAAAGTTAAAAATTAATTGTTACAAAACTTCACTAAAACCTTTTTCATGACTCATACTATATGCCAGTAATCTTTATCTTATAATTATCTAATAATTATATTAATTTAAATAAAAGCCACTGTGGCTATGTATGTATGTTCCACATCTCCTCCTAAACCAGTGGACTGATTTCAATCAAACTTTTCAAACTTTTTATTTAAGAAAAGAGAAAGGTCACCTTCAACTTTTCAAAGCCTAAAAGATTCTTAAAATTTCACTTAATTAAAAATTAAGCAAGGCGTTTCTCCGCGATGTCTTTCATTTCCATAAATTTGTTTCTCTCATTTTAATATTTTTTTCAAAATTAATTTTAAATTGAATTCGTAACAATATTGTTCTGACTTAAATTGACTCCTGTAATAATGACTTGTTGATCAAAATAATACAGCAAATAACTAAAGAAAGTTGTTGAAAGCCTTAAAAGTTGATCAACAACAAATGTAACGCTTATCACGCCTAAGTCCATGCACCACAAGTTAAACAGCCCAAAATATTCATTAAAACCTTTTCAATATGTCTTTAGGACAGCTACAAAATTTGAAGTACTGGTATGTACAATAATAACGTATGAATGAAAACGGATGTTTTTAAAAAATCACTGGTTCAATTGTATGCTCTCATTTTAATGGAAAGGTTTTAGATCAGGAAAGAACTTTGTATTATAATATTGAATAGTAAATTTTATCTGTAAAAATTACAACAGAGAACATTTTAATCCGGAGCAAAGTTAGGTATATCAATTCATTATGATTAACAATAATTCCGAAAGATATTAATTTGTCCATCAATAAGTTACAATTCAATATATTATACCGATAAAAGTGAAATGAATGCGGTTATGGGAAACTCATAACTTTAAAGTAATTTTGCTGTACCAAAAACTAGTCATAAAAGTAGTTTGTTGATAGGTGCGGTACTTCCTTAATTGAATTTTCTTTTATCTCTCAATCTTAAAGAAGCTATGGGGAAATGACAAATGGGGGGGGAGGGTGGACACATCGCCGCTCATAACTGGTAAGTACTCAGACAAAAAACTTTAGTATAAAAGTTGTTCTGTTATCATAAGGTGATAATTCGCTTAATTGAAAATTTTTCTCTATCTTAGTCGTAACAGAGCCATGGGGAAATGATAAGTTGAGAGGGGATTGAAAACGCTTTAGCCCATAACTTCTAAAATTGTGGTATCAAAAAGTTTCAATAAAAGGTTGTTTGTTGTGATAAGGCAATACTCCTGCACTTGAATTTCTTTTCTTTCTTCTTGAATCGTAAGAGAATTTTGGAATGTGAAATTTTCAGTCCCCACCATTTCCACCCCCTGAGCTGGTTAGTCATCTGTGAACGGCGAGATTTTCACCGTCCTACAACATATCCGTCGCCAGTTAAAATCTAATCAAAATCTTCTAGTTATCGATTTGCAAAATAACACGAGCCAAAGCGTTATGCATATACTTCACTACTAATAATAGAAAGAACATTTTGCTCTCTATTCTCATAAGTATTGGAGATACAAGAATGAAAGAGGGTGGAAGAAACCGCAAATGACGAGAGAAACTTTCCAACAAGGGGTAACATGGTTAGGTTAAAACGTACTTGCTAGGGGGGGAGAGGAGGGGTGGGAAAATCACTTTTCAGCTCTATAACTTCTAAAATTGTAGCTATCGAAAAAGTTTAAATTCAAAAATTGTTCGTTATGATAAGGAATAATTGCGCTAATTTGAATTTTTTTCTGTTCTATACTTGTAAAGGAATATGGGAAAATTAAAATTTCCACCCCCACCATTTCACCCCCTTTGAGCTGGATAATCATCTACGAACTCGACCGAGATTTTCACTATCCTTCAACATATCCCCTGGTTGAATTTACATCAAAATTACTCCAGTTATCGTGTTCAAGATAACATGAAAAGCGTTATATATATATATATATATATATAAACTTCAAACGAAGGTAGGTTTTGGGTTCTAGGGTCATGATCGTTGAAGATCTGCAGAAATTTTCCGAAGTCGGTTATGAGAACCATTGCAATAGGTAGGTCCTATAAGGAATCTACCAAAATGTGATTCCCTTGGAGGGTAACCAGGAAAACTTCCAGCAGCCAATGCAACGCAGTGAACAGTTTCGTTGCCACACATTGGTCTCCCTGCAATGCTGGATAAAACCCATGACGTTGTAGTGTAATGTATCAGAATATAGCTATTCTAGTTCTTGTACTTAGTGTATTAAGAAGTCGACTATGTTTCATTGGGATAGTAGAATGTGTTCTTGACATTTCTTTTTGTCATCCCAGAATTCCATCTGACGGATGCACATAAGAACATTTTTGAACAACGATCCAGTGATTATCGTCTCATTCTATTGGTATGTTGAATGTAAATAAATATACATTTTTGTAATCTTATCATTCATTCTACATTCACCACACTAAAACGTTCTTCTTCCTAAGAAATAATAATTCTGAAAATTAAAAATAACACAGTTGACCTTGAAATGGCCCCTTCAATGGAATATGCAAATTTCATGTCGTTATTGTTCGCAGTTTCAGAGGAGTTCTTATGACGGACGAAGTGATAGATACATGTATTTTCTGCTTTATGTCTATAGATTATAAATAACGTTAATTCCCCCCTTCCCACCATATCATGGCAGATATTCGCTTAAAAGAACAATGATACATGACTTCTCAGCTCCCCCTAAATTCTCGGGTAATTTGTTACTTTTTCTGCATAAAATCGCGGGCTGCTTTTAATCGCTATTTATATGCGACGCTTTAACAGCGTCGCCTATCAAACTGAATGGAATAAATGAGACGCAATTTCAACGTTTTACTTGAACTAAGACGGGGGGTTCCTCTAACATTTCAACGAATTCTATAATCCAGATTTGAGCCATCCCGACAACATCTCCCATCTTAATCTCAGCCGAAAGCTCTCGACTTTTTGCCTGATATCACAAAAGGGGTAGAGGACGATTTTCTTATCAGTCAGCAACATCTCTGCAGAAAACAGCCATCTCTTCTGGAGGATTTTTTTTTACTATTATTATCTTTTGGCGGAGATGAGTGATGGGGTTTATCGGGCGCACCATCTCCGCACCACCCTCCTCTCGGGCTGACTAAAAGATACACCCGACATCCGACGTTCCAATTTCCCCCCTCCTCTCCAGAACTAAGATAAGGTAAAAGAGTCGCCAAACGAGCGAGAATGGGACTAATCCGTGATTATCCCCAATGAAGCAGATGGGAAAGACACTATTAATTAAATCGATCGGATCTTTGCTTTGTGATTTGCATTTGATAAAGGGTTTCGGTTTCACCGTGCAGTCGTGAGCAACACGGTTGTTAGCTTCTTAACTGCCGTGCCATACGGTATTATAAGGGGAATGTTCTCCCCTCGACTTTTTCGTATCCTTCTACTACAAGTAGGGTTTCCATACGCCCGTATACACGGGACTGTCACCGTATTTCACTACTCAGTCGCGTTTTACTATTTGTCTCTTTTTCTGGAATTGGAAGAAATAGAAGTATTGTTGCGTATTTACAAGTAAGAAACATTGATATTGGCAACACTGAGATTCTATTCAACCAGTTTGTATATCTAAAAGAATTTTTAGTGAAAGATAATACCAACCAAAACTGCGAAGCAACTATGGAATTGAGTATGGAAGAGAAATGGCTGAAGTGTTTTTTGCAGATGTAAGGGATATTCATCAGAAGTCATCTATACTTATAAAAGGCAATGTTTGTGTGCGTGTGTGTGTTTGTCTGCGATGTCCAGACGAAGCTATCGCACTTATAGCCATGAAATTTGGCACACAGGTAGTCGTAATGGTGACTGAATGCACTTCGAAGCCGAAATTTTAAAATTTAATCTAGAAATTTTTTTATTTAATGTTTTGTGTTGTTTTGTTTCATTTTTCGCACTAATTTCTCAATAGAATGGTTTCAAATAACTGTGCGACAAAAATAGATAGACCATCGGAAAGAGCACACGATTTCCGTTCTAATGAAGTTAGTTTTGAATTTCTAACTTAATTTACTGAATTTTGAGAAATTTTTAAAAAATACCCAGTTTTGGCTTCAAGATGATACTTTTGATTTTAAATTTGTTGCATCCGACTTTCTAATAACACTTTTATTTTCAATTTTTTTCAGCATATAGGTAGAACGGTTGTGTCGGATTTAAAACAACAACGGTTAAAATATCTTTTCAAGTTTTTTTTTAAATTAATTTTTTTCTGGGCGGTTGAGAGTTATTTTTATGGAGAGAGTTCGTCGCGCGGCACGGCACTTCGGAACGCAGATGGCTATGTGATTGGTTGAAGGGGAGGTGACGTCATAACCTTGAATTGAATGACTGATTATTATTTTCGGCAGTATCTTAATGTATTTATTCATCTCGCATACTTATCTTGCAGTATAATAATTTTCACGCTGCAATTTTTTATTATTGTTTATCATGAAAAAAAAAATAAGCGGGAAAATCAATAATGTGTATCTTTTGTTTTGATTTTGTTTTCAAAACTTTTTCATGTCATTGTGGGCGTTTTTTTTCTTTCTTCATTTTGTTGAAGTCCTGATTCCACGGGCAACGCCGTGCGCGTACTGCTAGTGTCTTATAAAGCTATGCGAATGCGTATTTGCCATTCCAGCCCACAATAGAAATGTGGAGAGAATATTTTCCCTAACGTCAACTCAATGGTTGGACGAAGGAAGCAGGTTGTCAGTGTAGACAACTGAAGCAATTTTGATTTGTCGTTATAATTTTAAATTGGCCAATTTAAATCGGCCCCAATTTTAAAATTATGTGAAAAAATGATATAATAAAGAAAGTAAAATCAAGTTAATACTGGGTAAAGTAAAGTAAGTCAAAATAAGACTGGGCTATAAAGGATTAGCTGTGCATCTTTTTTATTATTCTACCTATTAATTTATTAGATTGCTTAAACTTTACTGATTTTTTATCAGAATAAATTAAACCATTACCTAGCCACTTTTTCATGTTTTATTTATTTAGAACTTAAACGCCCCGTATCAGTGCTTGGCAATTATGGCAACCCTTACTATAAGGCAAATTTTATGCTTCGTAGTACAGCAAGAAAGCGAATAATATATTTGGATCTCTTCCCTTTTCCTATATTAGGGTAGAGAATTCGCACATTACATCACTCAGTTTCAGAACCATCACGTCATATTTAAAAAAAAAACCCTGATTGGTTGTTTTATTAACAATTTTTATTGGCTGTCTCATTACAAATCACTACTGGCTGCCTTTCGATCTTTTCAGGCCTATGTAATGTTTATAAATATAAATGACTTTCATTTTTTTCACTGCGTTTCTGCTTTTTGATGCGTACTCAAATTTGTAGAAAAAAAAGTAAGCACTTTTTAAGCACTTTGTAAGCACCTTATGGGAGAAAGTAAGGACTCTTTTTTT
The DNA here is from genome assembly GCA_013235015.1 of Araneus ventricosus. Classification (NCBI taxonomy): domain Eukaryota; kingdom Metazoa; phylum Arthropoda; class Arachnida; order Araneae; family Araneidae; genus Araneus; species Araneus ventricosus. The sequence continues at coordinate 2,558 of BGPR01040577.1, read as the reverse complement.
TTTCTTCTTTTAACTTAACACGATTTAAGTAATAAAATATACAGGAGAGAAATTTAGTACCTAT
>BGPR01040576.1:0-13908 GCA_013235015.1 Araneus ventricosus | reverse complement strand
ACTTATCTTGGTTTTTTGCTTTCTTTGAATGATTTTCATTTCTCTTATAATGTTGTTATTCTCCCAAAGATCCACCGAGTATGTGGATCAGGAGCACGTTATGTCTCACGTCAAGGATTAAACTTCTTCCCATTGGTATTGAGAGGAAGTTTGGAGAAGGGGTGAGCTATTCAGATGTCGTCCTGGTCTTCTGATAACGATTGAAATTTATCAAGTCTTACAATATAGCCTTCGTGAAGCTTCGAAACCGGGTGTTGATTTAGCTGAACTACACTAAACTCGCATTTCTAGTTTTCATCGCTTCGTTTATGTGATAGAAATGCACGGATTCAGTACTCAAAAATTTTTACTAAACGTTTTCACAGCTCAATCCTCAAAATGAAAGTAAAATAAGGCAATCAGCTTTCTGACGAGACAAATCGTGTTTCGTATCCCTAGATAAATAAAACTGTCCGCTGAATAAACTTGCATAAAAGCAGTACCTGCATAAAAAATAGCAGGACTTAGACTGTGGCACTATTCGGTACTCTTTCGTCAGAACTTCTAGACATTGATTCATAGTGCTATCTATTACACGGCAGCGAAAACATATTACGAGGCACATATAGCTTAGACAAGAAAAAAAAAATAATAACTGAAATAAAATACATCTTCTTTTTCTCTGCCAAGTACTTTTCGGTAATGTCAATCAATCGCAGAGCAAGATCTTTGAAAAGTAGTTGGGAATTGATAATAGGAGAAAGAAAATGTCCTGAATTCTTTCTTCATTCTTCAAGGAATGACATCCAGTTTCCGTGAAGTGTTAACACTTTAATACGGAGGCGATTTTTTTCTTCTAGCTCCTTTAAAACCGGGACTTTTTGAGAGGAAGCGACATGAATTGGACTCTCCCAAACTGAGTGGTCATTTTCCCCACCATGTTTTAACCTTCCCTTAAGGCGCACGGAAATGGGCTGTGGTTGGAAAGGATAATTGGACCTCCCTACCACGCTTATCTGCTAAGCAATCTCAGAACCTCACCTCCCCTCAAAGGGAGCCAACCGCCTCAGACCGGCCTACGTCGCTGTTAAGGGGAATTTTTAGACCGCCCTCACCGCCTCGCTCGGTGTCAGAGGGTAGAAATCTAGATGTGGAGGGACAAAAGATGTTTTCAAGTATCGTGTCTCTTTAGATGACTATATTTATTAAAGTGGAAGATATAGGTATTTTTACTTTCTTGTAAACGATCAGGAGAGAATGTAATTTTTGAAAAATTCGTCCTTAAGAATTTGATGAACTCACAAGTTTTATACGTGAAGGGGATATATGTTGCGTTAGCATATTCCCAACTTCATTTGACTCAGATCAGTAGTTGCAAAAATACTCCAAGCCAGATCAATATTTCAACTACAAATTTTTATTTCAACAAAAAATTATTCAAAACCTTAACATAGTATTGTACATGAGAACAGTTACACTCGTCAATTAGAATACTAATATATATGTTGAAACACTTGAACAAAAAATCACTCAAGAACAACAATCGAGGTGATATAACTCGTATCAACAAGTTACAAAAACAAGCACAAAATTCGTGATGAGCACCAGCTCTTTTAAAGCGTCTGGTAATAGAGCAAAAGGCAAATCTCATAGATACACCACGATGACTACGAGGCCACAATCAAGGCTGCCGACGGAGGAGGAGGATATCCGAACCAGCCAGGAAAGAACTCGCGTTCGGACTGAAGTGGTTGTCACTGTCTCTGCTGATGTGCTTGAACTGATGCCTGCATTGACATAAATAGGAGCACCATTATTGTGCATGCAGAACACTCGCTTTGCATCTTCTTGCACGAAAAAATGAAGTTCTTCTACCTGCCGCCTCATGGCCAGGTGAGAGGTGTAATGTCAGTGTCCAAGGCAAAAGATTCGAGGGGTCCGCTATAGATGTCTCTGATTTTTAAAAGAAAAATACTTTTAGAATTATGCCTGTCTTTGAACACGAGAACGCAAAAATATAATGCTGGAATGCTATGAAACTAGGTATGCAGTCTTCACACTGAAAATCTAGTTGTGTATCACATTTTGGACAAAATTTGTCAGTGGAAAGTCAGTCAGTTTGCCCATCTGAGGACATATGATTACGATAGCTTAAAAAATGCAGTAAGACAGATCATCAAGATAGGCGTATGGTTTCATCGTCAGAACTTTAGATCTTCATCACATTTGTGACCGAAATGAAGAGTTTCCATCGGCCTGTCTAATTTGGTCTATGTGAAGGCGATAGCTAAAAGACAAAACAAGCAGGAACATGATTTTTTGAATTGAGTCTTTGAACCAAAATTTAAGTTTGTATCCAATTTTTGACCAAATTTGGTAATGTTATGTCTTTTCGTGAGCAAGTGGGCCCGATAACACAAAAACATAGTTTACTAGATAAATAAAATTTGAAATGAATCTTTATCAGTAAAATTTATTTTTGTTTCAAAATTTGGATCCAATTGATGAAGTGGAAGGCATGGTACTTCTAAATGTTTCCTTGGTTCTATCCAATACTGTAAAGCATTGGATAGAACCAAGTATATAACATAATAACATATTAATACAATATAATAACCTAAATATACAACCCACAAAATTGTAGAATTATTCGAGAACTCGGTTGGGAACGATGCCGTTGGTTTGAGATGACTTTTACGCATTTAAGAAAAGTGCATATTCAATTTTACCATCATTAAAATTTATCTATCGCAAAGAAAGAAAAAATATGGGGTCAATAAGTTATTAAAATTTAACTGAGTGGAAAATGTCTCTTTAGGTACAAGAAAACACTTCTGATTCCCTTTATTAGTATTAAATATATAATAAAAGTTTCTTATTATACAATTATTTACCGTCGCAAAACATTACATCGATATCTTAGAAATAAATTAATACCGCTGTGTTTATAATTTGCTTCATTATTAATTCGTCTCTATTGGTCCAATTATTCTTAAAAGAATTCAACTGAGAAATCGCTAAAATAAGAAATCTAAACAGAAAAACATGGCTAAATTACGAATTCTGATAATTAGATAAAAAGTGAATAAATGTAATTTCCTGTGAAATGAGTGCTAATTCACAATTTATATATTCCAGAAACTACACAGAGGTATCAAAAGAACTTGATTAACGAATAATTAATGCTTTTTAACACTCTTGAATGTTGTTTTCAATATTTCTCTACATTTATGTATTATTTCGAAAAAAAGAGTTGGAAAGCTATTTGGTATTTCTCTTAAAAGATTATCATCATTAATTATGTATCACCATTAATTAGATTCCCAATAGATTATTACAACATAGCACACAGCGTCTAATTTGAAATGAATCAGACGATACATGATTCGTGCTATTTTTATTAAACATAAACGTAAGTAATATCTGCTATCTGTGATTCATAATTTATTAGGCCTAAATTTGTCTTTTCAGAAGAAAAAAACACATAATTAATACATCAGTCGTGTATAATATGCGACGGAAAGATTAAACTTTATTTTTTCGAAGTAGGAATATTTTCTGATTTAAAAAATCGTCTGCGATAAAAGTAAGAAAGACGAATCCGATTTTTCCCTGGTTGATAAACTTTTCCTTATTTTACGAATGTAATAATTCATAAGTAGTTCTCAAATGCGATTAAAACTCGAATGACTTTTGGGCATATTTTGAGAGAAATTGTAATATTTATTTTATTAAACCCTTTTATTTACCTTGATTTGCTTCATGTTTTTAAGATAGAATCATGAATTCGACTTTTCACTCATATGCAATACTTCTAAAATTTATATATCCAGTAAGCTGAATGGTTATGGTTGCTATGTTTTCATTGTTTTTTCAGCATGTTTTAATTCAGAAAACGTGCCGCTGTCCATAAAATGTGTTGGGACAATTTAATGCTGAAATCCAATTAATGTTTTGCATTTAGAAACCGAAGATAGCGCCGGCAACATGTAATTAGAGGTTACATTACATGGTCAGTTATTTGACTCGATTAGGAACATTTATTTAGGTAATGAACAGAAGCTGCCCAAGGTCATTAATAGAACACGGGTTAAATATCTACCACAATATGAAGTTTAAAATTACGTTGAGAGAACCATGAATATAAAATGATGCAAGATCCAATTGAAATAATATTCCCGGAGAACAAGCTGGTCGCCGAAGGCGCTTGTAATAATAATAATTTTGATCAGAATATACATGCCAACTTTCTGTAAGCCAGCCGTCTTATTTGACATAGTGATTTGCGAATGACGTTACAACATCAGGGTGACAGGGTGTTCCCAGGTAAGGCTAGGGTAATTCATAAGAGTAAGTCCATATAAGTCTTCCAAGTTCATAAGAGAGAGTAGTCCAACTTCTGTCGTTTGGTAGCTCGAAAAAGGAGAAGCGACACGACCTTTAATAATAATTACTATGTGGCCCAGTGAGAACTGTATTATGTTAGAGCCCGATCTACTACTTCGAACCCGATTAAGATCTTCGAACTTCTATTGTAATTTCGTGCTGGAGCCTCTTTTGTAATTTGCATTTTTAGTTGTTCTGTTTTGTTTTAGTTCTGTTCTACGATATGGCAACAGTCTTCTGCCATTGATATATATTGTTGTGTTTTGTAAAATAAATTGCCTTCAAGTCTCCTTATAGTTTCCTTCATTGCGTTATCTTTTATTTTAGTAAAGCGTTAGAGTTTAACGTTTTGTAATATGTTTATGGTCGGAGGATATAATACTAATTGGAGTCAGGTAACTTCTTCATTCATCCACGGCCATAATTATATGATCATATTAAAGAATAAAAACTATATAATAATAAATATACATTTTTTAAATTTAAAAACGCTTTTATCAACGTATGGAAATCCAAAAGTAATTTTTTATCAAAAATCTGGAGGTCGAAAATATTAGATGGTAAAATCTTGTAGGGTATAACGCAAATAAAAGCAAGCTTATCTTCAATAAATATCATAAAAATTAAAAAAACTTCTATAAAGTCATTTATTACATACAATCTATAATACATAAGAAATGCGATAAGGATTACAATTCGCTTAGATCAGAGGTTCCCAACTATGTCGCACTTCTGGGCCGCGGAACACAGTGTCAAAAATTCCGTTGAGTTTTTTTTTTTTTATTTTGAATCTTCACCGCTTTCTGTTGAGTTTTTTTTTCATTGTGACATCTAAGTAAATGACAACTAATCCAAAGTCAATCTCAACAAGGTAAACACTCTCCAGATATTGTCTCTAGTTGGGGGGACAAACAATGTTAAAAACTCTATTGAGTTTTTTTTATTTTGAATCTTGACCGCTTTCTGTTGAGTTTTTTCCCCATTGTGACAGCTAAGTAAACGGTCGGTTATTATAGTATTATATGTTAAAGAATTATATATTATATATATAATTATTATATATTGTATATAATTATTATATTTTATATATAAGGTATTATATTATTATATGTGTCTATTTATTAACTTGTATATTTTGTTAGTGGCCTCAAATTTTTTTTTACACAACAGGTGGTCCGCATAACCCAAAAGATTGACTTAGATTATTTCTACCTGTTCCTCACGCTTTTCCAATTTTTTCAGCTTTTTTTATTAAAAACAATTTTTGCTTTTTAGTTAGGTGCTAGACTATTTTATTTGCCTTTTGTTGTAACCCCCACTTCAGAGTAAAGAATTTGCACGAAATATATTCTTGCCACACTTATTTTTTAAGATTGTTATTTTGGTAGGAAATGAAAGATCACACTAATTTCAGTAGTTTTTTGGACTTAGACACAGGGTTTCCGTGATTTTAGGCTTAGGTTTTCATATATTTTGCATCCAACACCTTTGCCATAGACAAAACAATCAGCTTACTGAGTTTAAACCTCTTTTATTTAGGTACTTATTCTGTTGTTTATTTGCTGCCTACAGCATTTGTTAATTTCATCCTTCTGCTATGGTTTATTTCTTTTGTACTTGCATTAATGTTTATTATTAAAATATTCGATGATTTATGGTATTATTAGATAAAAACACATGGCAATAAAAGTAGTATTATTGGAAAAGTACTTTTTTCTTTTGACAAAATTTAAGATCTTATAAAAATTACATTCGTGTCATAATAGATTTGGTAATTCATAAAAAATCTTAAATTTTTACTTATTTTTTAAATAATTAAAAATCTTTTTAAGCTTTCGGAAAATAATTGCTCGTGAAGTACATTGCCACATTTTAAATTTCTGAGATTCCAATGATTTTGTTCTTTTAGATTTCAGGAAAGAAAAATAGCTATTAAAATACACGAGCAGCTTTTTTTTGTATTTTCTCATATCTTTGAAATATTAAGAAAATTTATTCATGGATATTTAAGAAAATATACACATAAATACGTAATATTTGTTTTTGAACTGAATATGAAAAACGGAAAAATCCACTTCCACCCTCAGTGGATTAAGTACGTCTGTGCCAAATTTGGTAGTTTTGGATCTTCTCTGCAAAGCGCCAATGAAAAGACACGTCATAATTTGTTATTATTTGAAACTAGCAGTGCGCGCACGGCGTTTCCCGTGGCATAATGACTTCAACAAAATTTAAATTAATCCCAGAATGGCATAAAATAAAGTTTTGAAAACTTCGCCCTCGATTTTTAGTGAAAGTACACACAGGGACTTGAGCGAGTTGAATAACGTGCTCTTTTAACTAAAGATATCAGCCTTTATGCTCGACTATCAAAAAGTATAAAATAATAAATCAAATGATTCTTGTATTAGTAAAATGGAATAATTCAGTTTAGCTGACGCAATAAAATGATCAAGAGTATGACGTCACTTTCGATTGGTACTTCCAGCTAATCGGATAGTAGAAATGCATGCTGGGAAATGAAAGTAACTTTGGGTCGAAAGGAAAAGTGACTATTATTTAAAAATTTCTTAAAATTCAGTACATTGCGTTAGAAATTGAAAACAAACTTCATTAGAACGAAAATTGTATGTTCTATCCGATACTGAACATGAAAAACAGAAAAATGAACTTTCATCCTCAGTGGATTAAGTACGTCTGTGCCAAATTTGGTAGTTCTGGGTCCTCTCTGCAGAGCGCCAATGAAAAGACACATCATAGTTTATTATTTCTTACAATTACATTTTATCCGTCCTGTTAGTTCTCCCCGACTTATTTTTATATATGTTACTGTTACATAATACCCGCTGTTATTATGTGTAATAACTGCCATTTATGTATAATAAACACAAAAAAATCCGGTTATTATGCCTAATGACCGCTTAAAGATCCGGCTAATATACATAATAACTGATTCATCACATTCACCGTAACATATATACAAAATATCATTCTTTTCGAGTTTCATTTAGACCACTGGCGTTTGGTTTATTTGGTCCAACATTTGATAAATTTTTGATATTTAGACCACCAATCAAATTTCGGTTATCTAACTTGTTCCAATTTTGAATGATCGTCACTTGGAAGTAGACGGATAGACAGACATAGTTCTAATATGCTAATTTCGGTTCTAATATTCAAATTTTGACCGAAATTTTTGGGGTGAAAACAATTGCTAGATTTCAATCTTTTCCCTCGTTGAGATTTTTAGTACTCGTGTTCACTGGAAGACATGATCTCAAAAATGATTTTACCATTCTACGGCGGGGAAAAAAGACGTAAAGTAAACAAAATATATCGAGTTTAAATTTTTTGACTAAAACAGCATTTTCTCTTTCTACACTTTTTATACGAGAACGTGAATATGCAAAATTTCGTGCAATTTTTAATTAATTAAAAATGTAATTATATTTTCTCAAAAAATCGCTTAAGTTTACCTTTACCACTATCTAAAATATGTCCGTATCAAATTTGTTCTAGGACCAGTAACCTCTCCTATACAGGGACAAAAAGCAGGCAGATACATTTTCTTTTATTATCATTTTAGAATATATTTTAAAATAGGTTTCATAAAGCTTTTCGTAAATAGAAAAGTGACGGATTTTATGTATTGTAATGGAATCTCTTAACAAATTTTTCTTAATTTCCTTTATTAAATTCCGATTTTACACAAAACTAAAATATTCGAAGAAAACGTAAGATTTCAAATTAGAGAATCAAGGAAGGTTTTGATTGAAATCTAATATCTAAGCATTTCGGGAATTTTCACCCAAGTTAAAGCACATTTAGCAGACGCATAAGCGTAATTCGATTAAAGTTTAAAGGAAAACACTTACAAATTAGACTACCATTTGCATAATATAGTTTTAACATTCTTTCAACAGCAAAATCTTTCGAAGACCGACATCAGACCCATTCCCTTAATTACAGTCCAGCAACGACAACACTTCCAAGCAATTACTCATGGGCTCCAATCTTTTAAGTACATTTTTATTTCTTAAGAGCTTTGAAAAGGATGAAAACACTCAATCTCACATCTTCCGTTCTCGGTTCTAATTGCTTTAAATCTCGTTCATAATTCAAGGAGTCGTATCTGAAGGGTGAAGATCCGTTCACGAATCGTATTACGGAGCCGTTCAACGAATTAAAACTACTTTTGAAATGCTCTTATTTTGAATTAGATTGCATTTTGCTGTGCAAACACTGTCAAAAGAGACAATTAGGAAGAAAAACCGGGAGATCTTCCCCCTTTTAAGTGGAAATCTTGGAGAGATATCGTTTCTTTTCGTATGTTTTAGTAGTTAGGAACGTAATTGCAGTTTTCAATGGGTGTTTGCAGTTAAAGAAAATGCGTCTGGGAATTATCATTGGCGATGAACTTTTTATGAGTGTTATACAACGTTTAAGGAAATTAAACCTTTTTTTAATTTGGTCGTTTAGAAATTAAGGATTATATATAAATATAACTAAAAGCTATTTCTGTAGTTTTGTGAATTTTTATATAAATAAATTGTGTGATTTTATCTAGATTCCTGTTTACATCTAGAATTTTTTATAAAAAAATATACCGGTGCCGAAAGAAACAATAAAATTTTTCATTTTACTTATTAGTTTGCTTTGTAGGGAGAAAATAATGTAATCTCAAAAACTTTGAAATCGAGTCTTCGGGGATTTTTTGATTCCGTTTCTGTAATTATGTCTGTCTGTGCAAACTGCAATTAAAGAATGGGATATGCTAAGGAAATGGAATCTGATATACGTTATTTACACTAAATCTGTCTGCGGTGTTTACTTTGTCAATGTGAAGCAGGAGTGGCGCTAGTATCTGCGCGACAGAAGGGATGACTTGCTGTACGGGGGGAGTGTAACGAAATTGGTCTCAAATTTTCGCCAGATCTTTATTTAACTACTAGTTGAATACCCCGTTGCGTGAACAGGGTACAAAAATTTTCCCGACGGGGGGAGCAAAGCATCTCCTACAGGAGGCCCTGGCTCCCGGGTTCCCCACTGGCTTCACACCTGATGTGAAGAGGTTCAGAATTTATTCTAGTTCTTCTTCATTGTGCTACTAAACTTAACACACAAAACGGTGTATTGGGGAAGTTGGGAAGAATGTCGAGAGACAACCATTCCCGCCTGCAAAATGGTATCGACCATGCCGAACATGTTACTGGATATGTCAATGAGACAAACGTTCCGACAAAACTTCTTCTATAAAAATTAACTGCCATCATCCTTCTCAACTACCGTAACATTATAAAGTAAAGGCCTGCAAAATTATTTTCATCAATAGCGAACCTCGTGTTTGTCACAGTTAAATTGACTGTAATTGTTGTAATTTGCTCTGAATATAATTGTCATTTCTACCAAAATGTCACCATTACGAAAAAAATTTTTATTCTACGATCTCTATCCCATGAAATGATAAGAGGGGAAGAAAATTGTAAAAAAGCATTGAAAAGTAAATCCCTTATGAATTGTATTATACTTTTTTAAGTATCTTAAGACAAGATTTCATATGAAAAATATAAACAACCTTTAATAATAATATGCAGAAGTTGTACTGAATTCTGGCTTATAAAAGTTTCATTAATCCAGAAACATCTAGAATATATATGATCTTTATCAAATTTATTCATCCATTTTAATAAATTTCTTCTGTAAGTAAAAATATATTATTCTTTTCAAACTTCGGTCCACGAAATATATCTCTTGGCGTATTTGATTTCATTTCTGTGCTTGCAAATTTATCAAATATAAAAAGATATTTCCACGAACTTTAATGCATGCTGATCAACAAACTAGAATAAATTTGCTGTTTACATGTTCTGACTTTAAAAAATTTGCATGGATATGTATAATGATTTGAAACATTCATACGTATCTTCACTATCCTGAATATGTAAAATTTTGGGCAAATAATAATAAGCTTTCTTCACTGAAAACTCCGCTTTGTTATGGATTTAATTCAGTTTGGGTATGCGTGATGCTCTTAATAATGTTTTAAGTTATACGCGAACTAATTTTTGGGTATACAGCATCATTTTTAGCTGTAACAAGACAACTAGGACGATACTAATGCACACTACGAGCTTTTCAAACTTCCACAACACATCAGAAACAAGGAATTTTAACTCCATACGGATTTAACACTCACTAGTTCCGAACACATGGAGTCTCACTTCTGTTTCCATAGAATTGCTTGGAATTCAGACCTGAAATCATTGCAGTCTAATCACAACACTGAGAATGTGGAACAAGGTCTCTTCCGTTGATGGAAATTTGAATTACTAGCTGATAACGCGGCGTTGCTCGGGATCCAAATATTTTAATATGTTCCCGACTCCGTTTCTTTTTCTCCAAGTATATAGACAATCTATGAAACTAAAATTTATCTTCAAAATAAAACTTTTTATTCCAACCAACTTACTTTAGAACGGCACAGAAAGAATAATGTATGAAGAGAATTAAATAAATAAAGGAAAGAAAATTGGGAGGAAATGCTTTAATCAACTTCCTTTAATAAGGTTGAAAAACAATATTTCAAGAGTATTAAATAAAGGAAAGCATCAAAAGACAGAAAAGAAAGGGAAAATGAAAAACTAATAAATTAAAACACCAGAAATAATACTTTTCTTCGTGGATAAAAAAAGAATGTATGAAGAGAAATAAATAAAATAAACATCAAAGACAAATAAGAGAAAAATGAAAAAATCAATAAATTAAAAAACCGGAAGTATAACTTTTCTTCATGGTTAAAAAAATACGAAAATAGGCAAAAAAACGCCGGAATTCACCATTTAAAATTAACTAAATACAAAAAATTCGAATTAAAAAAATTAACGGCATTAGATATCTCCTGTGCTAATCCATTACCGTGCCAAATTTTTTCCCGGTAATTTCAACGGTCTGGACAAACATAAAGAACCAAAAAAACGAACATACATACATACTTTAAAAAATTGCTCCTATATATATATATATATATATATATATATATATATCAAGCATGTTTCCTGCACTTGCATGAAACATTCACACCACTGTTTACCCGTTTCCGTTAAATTCTCCATTCATTAAATTCATGCCTATCACCTTAACAACTTAAAGTACACTATACTCGCTTCTCTCGAGCTCAGTGTCAGTTACCCGCTTTGTTATAAACGTAGGTGTATTTTACGAAAAACCGGCGAGAGTGGTCTCCCCTAAACTTTCTCGTATACTTCCCCAAAAAGGTGCTGCTTCCCATCCCACGGCGTGGATAAATTAGAAGACCACATACCAAATTTCAATTATATGATGTAAGTTACTAAAAGATTTGCACACATCTAAGCAGCTTTTTAGCTTGCCAGCAATATCTCCGATCTGATTGTTACAAATTTACTACCGATAGTTGTAGTTGAAAATATCATGCACATTGGCAGAGTGCTTGAGAAATTAAAAAAGCATTAAGAACAGAAATGATGAATCAATTGACGCTAATTTTGGTTTGTTACTTTATAACTTTACTTTTAACAACTGCTTTCGTTCTGTCAGAGTAAAAATAATGCAAATTCCACTCAGAAAAAAATGCATTACGCATGCATTAAATATACAATAAAAATGCATTAAATATACAAAATAAAACTAACCGCAAATCAAATATGCAACTCTTATTGAGAAAATGTTTCGGCGTGAAAGAAAAATTAAAAGAAAACACTCCATAATTAATTCACTTTTATTCGAGAAGAATTTGGCAGTGAGCCAAGACAGACCGTATTACAGGAACAGCAGTAACCAATACGCATGCGCGTGGAGATAACGGATTCTCTTCAGAAGTAAATTATACGGACCGACAGACAGTCAACCCTTTGACGGATTTGGTCCAACATTTTACACGGACCTACATTCATGACGATAAAACTGTGTACCAAATTTTATCCATCTGGCTATTCAGGTTTTTGAGTTATAGCGTTCGCATGACCTCGAACATACATACAAACAGACTTCCCGTTGACGGATTTTGTCCAAAATATGATAGAAACCTACAAATTATGTTTAAAGACCACATACCAAATTTCATCCCTGTAGCTCTCATAGTTTTCGAGTTATCGTGTTTACAGACATACAGACACACAGACAGACATAATTCCAAAATTGTGTTTTCGGATTCAGGGATGTCTAAAACGTAGAGATTCGTCAAAATCTCTAGTTCGAATTTTTTGACGATTACAATACTTTCTCTTTGTATACTTCGTATACGAGAAAGTAAAAAACGAACCTTCTATAACTATCCACTAGTATCCCTTAGCGCCCGCCTAGGTCATGAATATTGCCAATCGCTGGCCGAGACGCAAAATGTCTTCGCGTCATAGTAAGAAAATTGAATATGCTATTTGAACGCCTTTTCTTAACCGATTGAAACAAAAATTGGACACAGATCTACAATTCAGGTTAGAAAGCCACTTATTTAAAGCCATTTATTTAACTCATTGTGTTAAGGAGTTATCGTTCACATAAGCATGCGTTTATACAGACCGATAGACAGTCAATACGTTGACGGTTTAGTCAAAAATTTGATACAGACCCACATTTCTGATTATAAAACTGTGTACCAAATTTTATCCATCTGGCTATTTAAGTTTTTGAGTTCTCGTGTACACATGAACGCGAACAGATGGCCAGACAGACTTCAAACGGACGGATTTTGTCCAAAATTTGTCGAGTCCTGTTCACAGGCACACAGAGAGACAGACAGACAGGCATAATTACATTATTGTGCTTTTCGGACTCAGGGAGGTCTGAAACGTGGAGATACTTCAAAATTTTGAGTTGGAATTTTTTGATGATTACAATATTTTCTATTTGTATACTTCGTATACGAGACGGTAAAAATAATACCACATGACATATAAATGGGAAAGAAATTATATGGTGTATGAATACAAAGACAACGAGTTGCAAGGTTATATAAGAGAAAACAATGCACTATCTCTGAAATAGAAGGATATAACGAAAAATGAATATGACATTGCGCAATGTCTTATATACAGAAATATTCATAGAAAAGCATTGTATTATATGTGAAATTCAAACATGAGGGGAAATAAACTCATATCATATGTGAATTTCTACAATAAAAATTTAAAATATGCAGTATGTATAAAATGTAAGATTAATAGCAAACAATGCACAATGTACGATCTTCGAAAATAAAACAAAATATTAACTATATAACTGAAAAACTTAATTAAAACGAATAGGAAAAAGTCAACAATATATGAAATACAAAAAAATAAAAATCAGAAGATTGCACTAAGTATACAATTCCATCGCACATTCGCTACTTCTTTGACTGGAAAAATTATGCCTGAAATCGTCCAATTCAGTTTAGACTAAACAACGATCTGTCAGACGCTTATTTGCTGATGTACCAATAATGCTTGTCAAAACCTTTCTAAATCATTCTGCATATTTCTGAAAGTGTTGTTAGCCATACTGTATACAAAATTGTGAGACAACCAA
>BGPR01040575.1:0-13909 GCA_013235015.1 Araneus ventricosus | reverse complement strand
GGAAGTTACGTATTGCTGACCAGAATTATTTATTTTATTTAAAATCTCTAGAGCTGTTTTTCATCTCTCCCCTCAGTGACAACATTCCTTCTGGCTTTTGACAGGCTCTCGAAATTTTCCCACTTTGTAGTCATGTTCCACCTGTATTTGTGAAGTGTTGACACGGTCGAAAACATGTTTTTCTTGTTATTTCATCGTGTTTATTAAACTTGGGAAGTATTGTAGTGTTCTTAATGTGATTCTATTATATGAGTGTGAAGTCTGTAGTTAAAGTGTTTTGTTTACATAAGCCAAAAAGGTTTAACATCACCACGACGATACAAAATTTTATACCCTCAGCCCCCCCCGACCCAAATCCTCCGCTAATGAATACGATGCACAATGCAACAAACAAGAAAAATATAGTAAATTAAAAAATTAAGTTTTTCAGAAGCAAAATTTAAAACTAGAACAAGAAAAATATTTTAATTAGCATACAATAAAATTAAAAGAACAAAAGAATTCTTAGAAAGAAATAAAGTTACAAAAATTTGAAAAATTACGACATTGTTTAAGAAGGCGCAAATTGCTGGCAGTAGCTAACAAAACAAAGAATTAGTAGATAGACATCATACAAATATACTGAAAGTAAAAAAAATGAACTCGAATAACTTGAATGGATTCCTTGTCTTCTCTTTTCGTTACCTTCTGAATTATTCTAGGATTGCTTTTATTACCTTCGAATTATTCTAGGATTGGTTTTATTACCTTCATTTTTTACTTTTGGCTATATTTGTATGATTATTATCCGTACAATGCAAGCTTTGCATACGCGCGCCCGCTGGAAGATTAAAAAACAAATTAAAAATATCTCAAAGATAGTTTACCAAGAAATTTTCTATTTAAATGAATTGGGTGTATTTGAATGTTAGTAGAAAATCAGTATTATATTCTGGAAATAATAGAAATACTAAACAAAAATTAAAATTAAAAAGTATCATGTCGCCTTGGTTTACATCTAAATTTCGGCAGAGAGTGTTGGGTTTAATACACTCTCTAGTTTGATTATTCATTAAGGCTTTTGCATTTTGATTATTCAGAATGTTTCTCATATTGATATTGACAGATTCAGGCCACAAAGGGTGTACTTTTGATTTATAATCTTACTCTTGAAGTAGAAAATCTCGTCTAATTTGAATCTTTATGGTGAGTGGTCTTCGATAAAGTTCGCTATCTGATTTCTCATTCATTTCTTCCTTTTGAACATTTTTACTTTCTAAATTAATTCCTTTATGTGTTTTAAATTATTAATGCTCTTAAATCCCTTGTTGATGCAATCACTTGAGGCTGTTGCGTTAGTACGCTTAAAGATGGCCATTCACTGCTTTATGTTTAAATCTGTTGTTTCTGATCTATACTTTTTTCTTTTTAATTCCTTAGTATATTCATTACTAGTAGTACACTAGCCTATGCTGCTCAGAACAAGACTCCAACAAAATGAAAAAAAAAAAAACCGCCCACAATGATATGAAAAATTTTGAAAAACAAAATCAAAATAAAAAAAGATACATTATTCATTTTTCCCCTGCTTATTTTATTTTAAGGATAAATAATATTAAAAATTGCAACGTGAAAATTATTATAATTGCAAGCTAAGTATGCGAGAGATGAATAAATACGCTAGATATTGCCGAAAAAAATAATAATCAGTCATTCAATCTACAGGACGTCACCTCCTCTCTAACCAATCACATAGCCATCTGCGTTCCGGAAGAAGTGCTGCAGCGGGAGGAACCTTCCATAAAAAAAATAATCAACTGCCCAGAAAAAAATGAATTTAAAAAAAAACTTAGATATTTTAACCGTTGTTGTTTTAAATCCGACAGAATTCTAGTTATGTTGAAAAAAAATTGAAATCATTAGTGTTATTAGGAAAAGTCGATGCGCATTAAAATCAAAAGTAAATATCCTCGATGCCAAAACTGGGTATTTTTAAAAATTTCAAAATCTGCAAATTACGTTAGAAATTCAAAACTAACTTCATTGAACGAAATCGCGCGCTCTTCCGATGGTGTATCTATTTTTGCTGCAATTATTTGAAACCATTCTATTGAGAAATTAGTGCGAAAAATCAACCAAACATTAAGTAAAAAAAAAATTCTTAGATTAAATTTTAAAATTTCGGCTTCGAGGTGCATTCAATACCATTACGACTACCTGTGTGTGCCAATTACGTGGCTGTAAGTGCGATAGATCTGCCCTGACATCGCAGACAAACACGCACTCACACACACACAAGCATTGGGTTTTTTTTTGCTAGATTTGTATCTGTATTGTTATAAATAGCTGCATATGCGCCGTTATATATAGACTAAGAATTTTATTAATGTTTGATTAATTTATTCAATTTTAAATAATATTTTCATTGAAATTTGGTCAATTTATAACTGTTATATTCTGGAAACATGCATAAGATAACAGTGCTGCAATTTGAAAAAAAACGAATACAAGCAAATCTAATAAAATGTGAGAAAAACATTTTATTTACATATAACAAAATCCTTTTCGAACTGGCCCGCTATACTTCCATAACATCCAATACGAAGCAAAAATATAGCATCTAAAATACTGCTCGCACTATCCGACGGAGGCAAGATACCAAACCGAAATACCCTTGTAGCATCTTTTGAAACGAGTAACCAAGCACATATTTTCCATTCAAATAGAAGAAAAGCAGCGCATGAAACGCGCATCCTATACGAAAGAGAGAACCGACTACAGGAAAGCAGTCTGGCGCTCACAATAAAAAACTCTATATCGATGATATTGTGCTCGACAAAATCAAAAGGACGCGAAGACTCTCTGGATTGTCTACACTTTTCTTTCATGGTGCGTTTCCACTGCGGAAACTTAGACTTCTGTGTAGCTGCGGCAACAGCCTGTTGTGTATGAAGTTCTACCGAACCATATCCAATAAGCAATAGAAGTGCCGTTTCTGAAAAGGTGGGCAGTTCAGAAGAACTGGTTGGACACTAAATATAAAAAATAGTCATTCAAGATGATCCGAAATGGAAAGCACATAGTCTTTGAAAAAAAACAGACTGCTATCTCTCTCGTCTCTAACTGTGATACGACATTAGGAAAGACGGCGCGTCTTCTTTTGTTATACATGATATCTGTGTGGCCCACACTCATCGCCTCACAGGGCTCTGGTCGCCAATTCTATGTTTCTGAGTTCTCGTTGCTTCTGGTAACAATCTTGTCGAACGAGCTTTCTACCTATACCATAAATCAGTAATATATGTCCTGATTCAAAAAAAAAAGGGAAATCTAGAAAATTAGAAACAAACGAAACAAAAAAAATAGTCATGTTGATGGTCCACAAAACACTTAACTGGTACAAACTTATTATCCTCTTTGATTCTATTCAAGTATATAATTTAGACGAGTCCACATTTTTGATATCAGCAACTTCTGGTTCCGGATTCTTCATCAGACATCTGTTTCAAATACCGTAACCCAATTCGGGTGCAAATTCTTCATCGTAAATCGATGCCCACAATCCGTGATCCAAGCTGGTGCAATTGCCATCCGGGATACGTCTTCCCACAACTGTAATCCATGTCTGTAAATTCGCCATCTGACATGTCCATACGTCGTCTTCAAATTCAGAATCGTCTGACTAGGAATAGAAAACGAGTATCACTATTATGCTTCAAAAAAAAGTTAATTAGAATTAAATTCTGGCCATCTTAGAAGAAAAGATATTAGAATTACATAGAAAGAGAAAAAAAAATTCATAAAGACTAGTGAAGACACTTGGAAAGTTTAAAAGCAAAATTAAAAAATAAATTGATTGATCATACTGTTTCTCTTCGTTGTGTTTTACAATACCCGTAGTTGTTAGGTCTTTTTAGTATCAAACTTTCAAGACTGGACCCACCCGAACTATTTTTATTAAAACGTAATGATAATTAAAATTATTTCATTGATGGAATAGCCTTTGGTGACCCAGCCAGTCAGTATGGAGATAATGGGGGGACTGGGTTTAGATAATGCCGACGGTCCAACAGGTTTGGCGTCTGGCGGGGTGGCCAAACGTTTGTAGCCAAAAGTTCTTTTTGTCAGATGAGTTTAGGATCTGACGGTGTAAAAGTGCCTGTGAGCAAAGGTTTCTGCCGCTGTTTTATGTCCGATTCTTGAATAAATAGATTTAATCGAATACTTGTAAAGAAGATTGTCTAGGATCTGTTATGTAGTGCCTGCTGGGCTCACTGTTGGCGCAATGAGACAAAATATTAGTGTGTTTTTGTCCATTTTTGAAATGCAATATGAAGAAGGTACGAAATAATATTCAGGGTTGATCCAGGTTTTTCAGGGATTATTTTAGAAGAAAAATTATTTTCGTGAAAAATAATTTAAAATTTTATCAAAACCTTCAATTCTAGCAGTCATCTATATTTTACGTTTAATATCAAAAGTGTTTCATTGAAACTAAATATAGGCAGTAATTTGATATAATACTGAAAAAATACTCGTATATATATTTTGTGCAATGCCTTCATTCAAAACCTTTTAAAAAAGTCAGATTAAAAAAATAATAGTGGTTTATTGTTAAAAGTATGCTGAAACATTGGAACTTCTGTTAACAAAACAATTATAAATGGATCTTCACTTTGAAATCGACGATATAGAAAGTAAGATACCTAATACCAAGGAATTATAGTTGAACACATTTCTGGAGGTTAGTTCGGCTGAACTAGTTCAAAAGTTTCGAGAATCGTTGTGTGGGCAAGGAAAATTTTAAAAAAGGGCTCTTTACGAATTTGAATTTCTAGAAGGCCGTGTTTATGAAGTGGTATTCGGTAGCTTCGGTAACAACGGACGAGCTTCTCTTTCTACTTACACCATAAATCCAACTGGTAATATATGTTCCGATTCTAAAAAAGGAAATTCAGAAAATTGGTAGAAAACAAAACGAAACAAAAATAGTCATATTTACGATGGTCCACAAAACACTTAACTGGGTACAGTTATCCTCTTTTAGCGATTCTATTCGTGATATAATTCTAGAAGAGTCCACACATTTGTAATATCAGCAACTTCTGGTTCTGATTCTTCATCAGGTATCTCTTCTGAAATACTGTAAACTGAAGTAGGGTGCAAATTTTCATCAAATCTCTTCCCAAATCAATCGGCAATCCACCTGAGTGTAAATTCTCCATCTTGAGATGTCTTCCCTCTGTAATCCAAGTCGGTGTAAATTGCCATCTGACATGTCTTCCCCCATTCCGTAATCCAAGTCGGGAGTAAATCTGCCATCTGGACATGTCTTCCCCATTCCGTAATCCAAGTCGGGGAGTAAATTCGCTATCTGTCCCATACGTCGTCTCCTCAAATTCAGAATCGTCTTGACTAGGAAACAGAAACTAAATACTATTATGCTTCCAAAAAAAAAAAGCTATTAGGAATTACATAGAAAGAAAAATTATTTTCCATAAAGACTAGTACACTTGGAAAGTTTAAAGCAAAAATTAAAAATAACTACTGATCATAATGTTTTCCTCTGCATTTTCACATGTTCTAGAATACCTGTAGCTGCCAAGTCTTTTTAGTATCAAAACTTTGTAGTAGAGATTGACCCCTCCCTGAACTATATTATTCAAAACGTAATAATTAAAATTATTTTACGATGGAATAGCCTTGGTGACTGGTCAGTGACTTAGATACGGGGACCAAGGCTTTTAGATACGCTGACGCGCCAACTGCGTTTGGCCTCTGGCCAAATGTTTGTAGCCAAAGTTTTTATTTTTTGTCAGGACGGATTTTAGGATCTGACGGTGCAATGGCGCCCAGAGCAAAGGGATCACTGTTTTATGTCCGATTCCTGAATAAATAGATTTAATCATCACTTGTGTAAAAGAAGACGGTTCCAGGATATAAAAGTGCTCAGGAGCAACGGCTCACTGGCGCTATGAGACAAAATATTAGTGCGTTTTTGTCCATTTTAAAATACAATATGAAAAGGAAATAATATCAGGTCGTTCCAGGTTTTTTTTTAGGGGCCCAATTTTAGAAAAAAATATTTGTGTGAAGAAAATTATTTTTGTGAAAATAAAATTTAAAATTTTATCATGTAAAACCTTCCACTTAGCAGTCATATTTCTATATTTATGTTTAATATCAAAAGGTTTCATTGAACCAAATATAGGCAGTAATTTGATATAATACTGAAAAAAAGTACCTCATATACATTTTTTTGGAGTAATGCCTCATTCAAAAACTTTAAAAAAAAGTCAGGTTTAAAAAAATAATAGCGTTTATTGTTCAGCATGTTGAAACATTGAACTTTCTGTTAACAAAACAATTTATGCAGAAAATGCATCTTCACTTTGAAATCGATTGATATAGAAAAAGAAAGATTCCTAATACTCAAGGAATTATAGTTGAACACATTGAGGAGTTCACGGCATTGAACTAGTTCAGGCTTTGATGAATCGTTGTGGTAAGGAAAAATTTTAAAAGAGTCGTTTTACGAATTTGAATTTTGATGAGGTCCGTTTTACGAATTTGAATTTTGTGAAGGGTCCGTTTTACTTGAATTTGAATCTTTGAATGGTCCTTTTAGAACGTTAGGCCGTATTAGTTGTAAGTATTTTAGAATGTAAGGTTGCATTAGCCTTTGGTGAAGGAGCCGCATTTTAAGAATCTTGTGAAGGAGCCGTAGATTTGTAGAATTTTGTGTAATGTTAGCGTATTTCTAAGAATTTGTAGTTGGAATTCGATAGACCGTATTTTTGCTAGAATGGAGTCAACATGATTAAGAACTTGTATATTTCCTTTAAGAATCCTGTGAATGAGCTCTGCATCTTTAAGAACCCTTTGCGATTATTGTGACGCCTGCATGATACTCGGCATAATCCGTGAATGATGCGCCAATAACCCTGCGAATCTCATTTCAGTATCCAGCAAATAAGAACCTCGGTGAATGACGCATTCTTTGAACTCCTGGATGAATGACCGCATCTTAAGAACTCTGGTATGATCGCACATTTAACAACTTGGTCGAATGATGCCCATCTGGTACACTTGAATTATTCTCTGAACTTACTCCTATAAGCGCATCTTACAACCTTGTGAAGCGTCTTTATAAATGCCTTAATGACTCCTTGTACAATGATGTGTTTATAACTCCTATAGGCTACGCCTTTCAATTGGAGAAGCGCCTTTATAACCTTGGTGAATACTGCCTTTTATAAATTTGTAGAAGGGCCTGCTTTATAAATTTGTGAAGGGGTGTTTTTATAAATCTTGTGAAGGGCTAGCCTTTATACCTTATACTTTATATCTTGTCAAGGGGCCGTTCTTTTAAATCTTGTCAAGGCCTGTTTTACACCTTGTCACATGTCAGTCTTTATGAATCTCAGGGCTCCTTATGATAGTCATGTTTTATGAATTTGTCAAGGGCCTGTGTATGGCGTTTTATGAATTTTGTCAAGGGGCGTTTCTATGAATTTTGTTAAGGGGTGTTTTATGAATTTCTGTCATAGGCCGTTTTCATAAAGTGGATTTTGTGAAGGGGCCGTTTTATGAAGTGGGATTTTGTGAAGGAGCCACAAAAACGGCCTCCATCTATGCCTGATCGACCTATATTTTACCCTTTCTTGCCCTCCATCTGTAACTACAGATGACGAGAGGGATGCAAAAACTTACTCATTCTCACCCAACTAATTCTTGCAAAACCACTGATGACGAAAGAGGGACGGAAAGATCTCATAATGTACCTGGGTCCCATCCACCCTTGCAAAAAACATCCGATGACGAGGAGGGAAGGAAAATATCTCACTGATGCCCAGGGCCCTCATCTACCGAAATTCCAAAACTGTAGGATTTGTGGAAACATAACATACAGAGAGAGACAGTTTGTTATTATCATACAATAAGGCTACCCGTTTATACAGGTTCTTTTCATGCGATCATGTAACAACGTCAAATAATAAAAAAGACAAATAATCGAAATTTTAACAAAAACAATATTGATTATTACAAATTTAATGCTACTAATGATGTAAATCTTTAACACTTTCCCTAATTCTTAAAAAACGCCACTCAAAATTTAATTCGTAAATTATTTTACTCAAGTTCCAATAACAGATAACCGTCACTTTAACTGTCTTGAAATCCAGTTTCAACGTGCCTTCTAACGATCGGGAATTCCCCTTTTCCAATACTATTAATCTCTGCTCGCGATGGTGCAACTTCCCTCTTTAAAACCACAGCCTTCCTATCAGACGCCCGTTTGTGTGCCTTGTTTGTTCGTCGCCGGCGACCGCGCTTTTGTCAATATCACTTTAACAATGGCTTGGTATTTTCCGAATTATTTAAAATTACCTGAAACCCATCGATTAAAAAGTATGATTAAATAAAAAATAAACTCATCTTCATTCGTCAAAGACTGCTCTCATTGATTAACCAACACTAGTTGAATTCGATGTTTCATGTATATTCATTTAAAGCTAGCAATTTTAAAGTTTCTTAGATAGCTATAGATGATTACTCATGGTATGGAAATCAATAATTAAATTTTAAATTAAACATTTAACGAAAAGAAAATCATATTTCTTTTGCATATTTTGAACGCCAATTAGACAAATTTCTATAATGATTTATTTCAATACGGGTAGCCTTTAATTAAAAAAAATCTTTAACTGTCAGTTGATTTGTCAGTGAATATTATACAGCATTATTAATCGAACTAAGTTCATAATGGTTTTTCAATTATTCTTTGACAAAAGAAATAAGTTCTGAAGTTTTTTCAATGAAATCCATCGCGTCTTGAAAGAAAGGTATAACAACTTCTTGTTATCACTTAAATTAACACAACAATGTCTTCCATTAATTCCAGCTGCAAACAATTTCCGGAAGGTCACGATAGTCGTGATATCTTTTTTACAGGTCACATACTTTTCACATTTTAGAAAGGGGGAAAACGACGTATAACGGAAGCTTTGCGTCGCATAAACGAAGCACTTTGTCATTAAAATGAATACGGATGAATCGGGGGACTGATGAAACGAGGTATAACCGAAGCTTTGTGTCGTATAAACGAAGCATTTTATCATTACAATGAATACGGATGAATCGGGACTCTAATGAGACGACGTATAGCCGAAGCTTTGCGTCGTATAAACGGTTGGTTGGTTGGTTTGGTTCTAATGACACAAGGGCCAATTTGGCCATACTTCGTCAAAAGTCGTATAAACGAAGCACTTTGTCATTAAAATGGATACGGATGAATCGAGACTGATGAAACGACGTATAAATGAGAAACGAGTGCTATAACTGTGAAATAAACGAAGAGTGAGCGAAAAAACGGTGCTTTACTGTATATAGATGTGTATATACTGTATGTTGCATTTCATTATTAGAACATTATTCGACGAATTCCCATATACTTCCTGTGAAAACGCCAACAAATATACAAGGGGAAAAAATATTACTTACTCAGCGAATGTTTTCTTGAAGCACATTTTGGCACAAAGTAATATTTCACTGATGTCGACCTTTATACAAACATATACACGAAATTGGCTGCCGAAAGTGTCCTGTCCCTATCTAAAATTAAAAAAGAATTTTTATTAGTAAAACAAATTATCAACAAATAAGCATTTACCCAAAAAACACCAGAAGCAGAAAATCCCTCTGCATAAAAAATTCTGTGTATTGTGTTACTCTAATTACGTTGTATATGTCTGATTTGGAAGTGATCTTACCTCCCCATGGAAAGGGGTTTTGAGTATAGTCGGCCTCGGTTTAGACCGGAACAGGGTTGCCATATTGGCCTTTTTAAGGCTAAATTATGGAAATTTGGCCTTTTTACTTTCTCGTATACGAAGTATACAAAGAGGAAGTATTGTAATCGTCAAAAAATTCCAACTCGAGATGTTGACGAATCTCCACGTTTTAGACCTCCCCCGAGTCCGAAAAACACAATTTTAGAATTATGTGTGTGTCTGTGAACACGATAACTCGAAAACTATTAGAGCTACGAGGATGAAATTTGGTATGTGGTCTTTAAACATAATTTGTAGATTTCTATCAGATTTTGGACAAAATCCGTCAACGGGAAGTCTGTGTGTTCGAGGTCATGCGAACGCTATAACTCGAAAAGCCAGATGGATAAAATTTTATACACAGTTTTATCGTCATGAATGTTGGTCCGTATAAAATTTTGGGCCAAATCCGTCAAAGGGTTGACTGTCTGTCGGTCCGTATAATTTACTTTTGAAGAGAATCCGTCATCTCCACGCGCATGCGTACTGGAAGAACGGAGAGGAATTTCATTACGGAGTAGCGAATTACGTCAGTTTGTCCTTGAGCCGGTAAGAAAAGAAAATCGTTACGCATCTCTTTGAATTTCTTTCTTTGCCTAGATATTTTTCAATCACTATAATGAAAAACCTTCCGATAGTCATTGGATTCTGGGTAACAATAGGTTCGAATTTTTTTTCAACTATCTAATTTGATGACACCCATTTTGAAAATGCGGTGTCATTTTAATTCAATTAAGAGCCTGAATGACAGTTTAACCCCTTAAGGATCGCAATTTTTGTTGCTATCCAATAAGATGACCCCTCCTGTTTTGGAAAGGGGCTGTCGTTTTCATTCATCTAAGAAGCCATAGAATACTTGAGATGCTTATGGATTCTGCGTCATTTTTGCGCCAAATTATAAAGCTAATTAATGATTAAATTTTAGTTTATAAGCCTACACATGCGATAATTCGACGCACTTCAACGTGATCGACCGTAAAGGGTTAAATGTTTATGTATCAAACGAAATTTTTATGTCGAATTATAACGTCTGTGAATGACTTTCAGTTTTTAAGTTTAAAATTAAAGAGTTAACCCTTTTGGGTACATTTGACGAGTGAGGCTCGTCATCTGCTTACTTGGGCGAAGTTACGGTGGACGAGTGAGACTCGTCATCTGCTTACTTGGGCGAAGTTACGGTGGACGAGTGAGACTCGTCATCTGCTTACTTGGGCGAAGTTACGGTGGACGAGTCTGACTCGTCATCTGAATTTAAGAAGAATTATTGGCGCAAGTGGTCCTGCCAAATTATAATATCCCTGGGCGTCCTACAAGTAGCGATGCTCCACATCGTTTGCAAGCGAAAAATTGGGCACATTTTCCGGTGAATATTCCGGCAACAGAATTAGAGAACACCCTACAAAACGGTGTCGCGTATGTTATAAACTTAAAATAAGAAAAGAAACCACTTGGCAATGCAAACAATGCCAGGTACCTTTGCATTTACCGACATGTTTTAAAAAATGCCACACGGTACAAAATTATTAGACTTTAAGTTGGTTCTTGTTTTATATAAATATTTATATTTTGTTTCATTTATATATTTATTTATATTTTGTAACTAAAATGCTGTTTCAAAAATATATTTATATCACCAATATAAGTATATTCCAAATAAAATATATTACTTTTACATATTAATCCATATAGCGACAAATTAAATACGTCCGATGGGCATAAAAATCTTCAAGTAATTCAGTACTCAAAGGGTTAATGACGTTTTCTGTTTACATTCAAATCATTCGTATTTGTTAGCATTGTTTGAGTAAACTTAATCTAAATTGCAATAATATTTTTCGGAATTTATGATATATTTAGCTAATTGTATTGAATCATTCATCAAATTACATTTTTTCATAATTTAGTGAGTGTCTACACCAGAGTTTCGGAAAAGCCTTTGTGCTTAACCTTCCAGCGGGCGCGAGTTTTCAAGAGATACTTGCATTGTATATCGTATTGCATATTTATATCTTTATTTTATAAATTCAAGGTTTAAAATCGTCGTTTTTGATGAAATTATCAAAAAAAAAAATTATGACTTAATTTTGTAGCCTGTTTAATCAGCTTCCTAAAACTGTCACTTTTCACTCTACGTAAATTACAAATGGAGTTACAGCTGTTTTATTACCGAACTGTAAGCATTATTTTATGTTGCTTGAAAACTTTAGATGTGTTTTCTGAGAAATGATATTTGTCAGGAAAACTGTCGACCGTAACAATGATTTCTCAAAAAGTTATTCAAGTATTGATATAAAATTTTCTGAGATTGTTTTCTGTAATATGCTTTGTGTTTTCCTCTAAAAGCTAAGGTCAATATTAAAATCAAGTATTATTTTTAAGTGCCTAAATGTAAGCGAAAAGCATTTTTTACGAAAAATTACTAGTTTAGTAACTATGTTCAGCTATATCTCAAAACTATTTTAAAGTACAAGAAATATTTTAGAGCATAACACAGATAACTGTCATAAAAATGTACTCCAAGTATTTATGTATATTTAGAATATGATTTTGTCTATGGCTGTTAGCGTAAGGCAAATATTTTAGTCATTTTTCTTCAAATTTCTCAGTTTTTTTAAAAAATATTATTTTGAAAGTCTAATTTTACAATATTTTCATAGTTTTAAAACATATGCAGTTGAAAAATAACATTAAAATATGTATACAAGTTATTTTTCAAAAAAATCCGAACACAGTCAGATACCTTAAGTGCAATTTTTATTTATAAAACCTTTGTTTACTATTAAGCTAATAAATACCGATAACATAAATAAAAGCTGCATTTATTTTTCTGAAACAGCACGATATATTTATGTAATACGATGCGCGATATGTCGTAAAATTTGTTCAAATGCGCCCGCTGGAAGGTTAAAAGAGTATAGAGCTTACCGATATCGACTTTCAGGATTCTATTTGAATTTCTTCAGTTCATGATTTTAATAACTCGGAATTAAGAAGAGGAAACTTGAAAAAAACTTTTCGTCCGACAAGAGTCGTTCCCCTAAAATTTTAGCCTTCCAGCAGTCACGCGTATGTACCAGGTACTTATATCGTGCATCATATTAGATATTTATATCGTGTTTTACAAAAATAAACGCAACTTATTTATGTAATCTGTATTTATTAATTTCATACTAAGCAAAGATTATACAAGTCAAAATTTCACTTAAATTTATGAAGAACGATTTAACCTTCCAGCGGGCGAGCGTTTTCAAAAGATATTTGCATTGTGCATCATATTACATATTTATATCGTTCTTTTATAAATTTAAGTGCAATTTTTATTTATAAAACCTTTGTTTACTATTAGGTTAATGAATACAGATAACATAAATAAAAGTTGCATTTATTTTTGTAAAACAGCACGATATATTTATGTAATACGATGCACGATATGTCGTAAAATTTGTGCAGGCTCGCCCGCTGGAAGGTTAACCCTCCAGTAAGAGTGCGCATTCAGGAGATTACATTGTGCATCGTAGCATTACATACTTAACCTTCCAGCGGGCGCGCCTGCACAAATTTTACGACATATCGTGCATTGTATTACATATATATATAACGTTATTCCGTTATGTAAGTGTAGAGGCAGTCGAAAAAGACTGCAGTCAAAGTCCAAAACATTTTATTACATTTCGAAAATAGGGAAAATTAAATTAGTTATAGAGTACTCAGTAATAGATTAAACTTTTAAAAGATTATGGGAATATTAAAGCCATGGCCAGGAGTAATAAATTACGCCTAAAACTGCGTGACTTGCTTAGATCGTTACATGATTACGAAAGAGGAAATTACGCAGACGCGGAGAGTTTTTATAATACCAAAAAGGGAAAAGTACCGAAGTTGAGGCTCTAGAAATAGTGCGACTCTAGTTAGAGTAGAAGTGTTTATCATAGGATTGAAGTAGAAATAATTAGTTCGTAATTAAAAAATAACTGTCGTCAAAAAGGATTTTAAAGATGAGAAAATGAGGATTTAATTTAAAGATAGAAAATTTCTAAGTCATTACTTATATATATCGTGTTATTTTACAAAAATAAATGCAAATTTTATTTATGTTA